>CM042333.1:24985705-25025705 GCA_023566125.1 Zingel zingel
TATATATATATAGGTAGAAAGTGCCGTTACAGTCATTCCCCGGCTGCACTGACGCTGCAGAGAAGCTGAGCGCACAGATGGAAAATAACCAGAAATGCTGACCAATCAGACCAGACTGGGCTTTTTTTCTGAAGGGGGGCTTAAAGAGACAGGAGCGTTTCACAGAAGGCAATGCACCAAAATGTATGTAGAATGTGAATAGTTTATAAAAGCATCATAACAAATCATGTACACATCATTTTCTTAAGGACAATGGGGTGCAGTCAAACTTTAATACTCACATGTTGCTCTGATAAGAAAAACAAATCAACACCAGCTTTTCAATGTTCCCATTTTCTTTGTTTTTATTACCTCAAATGACACTGTCCACATTAGACACATCTGGTTGTTGCAACTTTCATTGAGCATTTATATTTACACTCACTATTGAAGTGAGTAAACTTTCTCAGATAGAAAAGGTAATAAGTAAGCTACAAGTGTGTACTTTCCACCACCAACCATCGGTGCCTCTGTCTCTTAATTTGACATTCAATTAATGCAACCTTTTCTGCTTTTTCCTCCATAACTTGAACAATCATGTCATGTCTATGCTACCCACTGCACATGTCCAATTCGTCTGCAGGCCTATTGTGTGAAGTTCAGTGTCTGATGAGGTCCCTTTGCATACATTAGCAACTGCAGGGGGCACACTGTGCTTCTGCTTGAGTGGAAGTAGGCCCAGAGCCAGCACATTGTATCAAGCTGAATGCATGTTGTTCGGGGTTTCTGGGAAACCCGATCGGAATGGCAGCGCTGTACAGTTGCTAGGGTCCGTTTCAAGGAATTATAAACTGACTATCAAAAGAGCCTGAGGCTACGTACAGGAAGCATGTGTTGTGTTAGTGTTGTGCATGTGTGAGTTATCTTTGGCTACATAAAGCCATATGACCCACACACCTCTGGGTCTGACACATTTTCATAATCTTGAGGACAGATATTTATGAATAACACTTTTTGTTTAAAATGTTATCGATAAATGTAATCTGGCATGAGTGCACCAATTTTAAAACGTAATGGAGTAATGCATGTATAAGGACATAAGCATTGCTTCCTGTATGTAATTTCATTTTAAAATGATGCTTGCCAAAATGCAGTACTAGTCTATTTGTGCATATAATGCTTACTGTTATCAATCCTTTATGATAGAGTCTTTTAATTTTGATCTAGGGAACATTAATATTAGTACATTATAAAAGGAATGACCATACGGGCCTTTTATAGTATTAACAAAAAAAACTTCAAGGCCACACACTGTGGCGCACGTACGCACTGAGAAACATCTACGTCAAATTCATCAAAGACCCGACATTAACCCAGGAAGTTATACGCGTCTTCTTTAAAAATAAAAGCGTACATGAGCTATAAAACAAAGTTTGAGCTACCTGTTCAAAATACTTTTTTTCAGTATCAATTTAGAATATGTTCTTGATTAATCGTTTGTCTATAAAATACTGAAAAATGCCCGTCCGACCAAAAGTATAAGGCTTTTTTGCTTAAAAGAATGACTTTACTGCTATATTATTAATTATTATTATTAATTAATTGTTTCAGATGATTTTTTTTGACAAAGTACACCTACATTAACAGAGTAATCGTTTGAGCTCTAGTTTGCAATTTGATTAAGCATACATTTATTCAAAAATAGGCGCCATGGAAATGCATTATAAAATAAAAATAAAATAGCCTAATGGTAATAGTTCTTATATATCTTATAAAGTTCTTATATCTTGATTTTATTCCAGGGCTCCTCTACAAGAAGGGGCCTCAATATTATGTAATAATGCAGAGGTCGCCTATTTTCTTTCTCAACAGAACTCCCTTGACATTTTATTACTCAACCCCGGTTGCATTCAAAACGGGTTTACTTTGAAAATTGTAACCGGAAGTGCTCTTTTTGATTTTCGACAACTTTACTTTTGGTCCAAACCGCTGCAGCAACTCATCAAATCAACACATCTCAACCCTTCAAATGGCCGCAACATTTATGGCATAACTAACGATTCAATTAATATCAGTATATGCGAGTAGCAGTTGGTGTTTTCCGCAGCGTTTAATACAATTCTCGATATTTGAGGAGAAGAGGGCAGGTCGCGCATCCCCGGTCCGGTCGGGTCCGGTCCGGAGTTGCCATGTTCCGATGTCACTGTGGCGGCTGCGAGTGTCGGCGGAGCCCCGGTGTGTCTTACCTGACATGGTGTGATGAGGAGAGTCCACCCGGGGTCCGGGGGTCGTGATGGGGCAGATAGAGGGCTTGCACTGCGTAGGGCAGAGGCTCAGCAGCTGGGAGCAGTCCAACACAGGAATTAAGCCCCACATTTTCCGGGTCATGTGACCAATGACAGCTGACACGCCCCCCTGCGTGTAGTCAATGCGTGTAGTCCGTATAGTCTGTAGAAATCATTCTGAAACCACCACAGATGTAATAGCCAACAGTGTATGCCTGCAACCGCAATACCACAGTGTAGAAATACTCTGTTACAACTATGATGCATTTTAAATGTTCAAAAGTACATCCATATCAAAATATACTTGAGGTACCAAAAGTAAAAGTACTCATTATGCAGAACGCCCCAGAATAGCATAGGCCTACTATATTATAGCCTAATTACTGATGCATCAATGTGTTACATTCTAACCACCTTACTGCTGTTTTGTTAATGTAGAAAAATGCATCATCATTTTTTTGTTAATTAATTTTCTATCAGTAATCTAAATATGCAAAGTAACAAGTAGGCCTAACTATAGCTGTCAGATTAATGTAGTGGAGTAAAAAGAACAACTTTTCCCTTTCAAATGTGGTGGAGTGGTATAAAGTAGCATAACATTGAAGCTTGTGTGTACTGTACTTTTAATTAAAAAGTTACAAACTGCTTATTTTACACTGTGGTATTATTTTTTTCAAGTAAAGCATCTGACGATTTCTTCCACCACTGAATATAAGGTAGTTAATGTTTCCCTGTTTTAACCCAACCTATCAGTTTATACACTGTCATAACAGAAGATTAACTTGTTAGGATGAGAAATTAGTTATGTCTGATCACAATCTGAATTTTGTTTTTAGAAGAACTTAAGTTCAAATTACAGTTAATATAATGTGTGTCCTGTCTGCTTTGGTTTAAGAGGTGTATGGCAACATGCAGCAACATATCAGCAGGATGATCTTTACCACACTGCTCTACTTTTCTAAGAGAAACAGGAAGATCCTCTTTACTTTATCGGATTGAGTCAGCACTGCCTCCTAATGGTCATGACTTCACATTACAGCTGAATGAAGCATCACAGGCTCAACTACACACAGACATACATGTGGGTGTAGCCAGCTATTATTACATTAAATATCATTAAGAAAAGATGAAAGACAAAGTGTGTAATGCAAAACATATTTTGTCTTTCTACTTAAAGGATAAGTCCAAGTCTGTCTGAATACATTACTCACATAATCATTGTCCTTTGCATATAGCTGTGAGGAGATCCCATTCTAGGGTGACTGCACTCACTGGTGGACTAATTAAAAAAACATAGCAAAAGTGCCCTCTTGTATTTCCCCATGGTAGATAAAGCATGATCAAGTGCCCTCTATGGTGTAAATGGGATAAAGTATTTAATTTAGTCATTTAAAATGGTTAGGCTCAACTGAAAACCAACCTGTGCAACAGATGTACTGTATAATAATCCTTTAAATTGATGTCTTTAACTCCAATAATAATAATGATATCACTATTGTTTTAGTAGTGTTACCGTCTGGCTCAAGGCCGGCAACAAAAGTGAGGTCACACACAGATAAATCAGTCAAAATGTAGTTTATTTAACTAAATAGACTATTAACACTCCCAGTACCTGCAGACAAAGGAGCAGAACATGACAGGCAGGCAGATTGGGAAGGGTCGTCACACCCCCTCCCTCAAGATGGGAGTCCTCACTATTAAAACATGTAACTCCAACTGTCCCAAGTACATTTAAAAAAAAAAAAGGTGAGTCAAAACTCAAATTTCAGATCTTCAACAATAGGACTCTGAAACATCAATTTCAACCTGTATATGTCAATGCAACCTGCAGATGCTCTCATAGCTTGCCCATCAAGGTCACCCTCCGAGCAACCTTTGTACCTATAGAAGGCAATTTAAGAGAGACTACCACCAAACGAATAGAAAAAGATACTGCATGAAGCAAACCCAAGTCACTTAAATAGTCATAGCTCTGGACATGGCATCAGCCACCGTATTTCAGTTCCTTTTACGTGTCGTATGTCCAAATGAAAAGGTTGGAGGAAAAGACATCAACGCATAAGCCGCTGATTTGGATTTTGGAGTGAGTGGAGAAAAGTTAGAGGATTATGATCGGTATAAACCACTACCGGACTCACTCCACCCCCCACATGAACTTCAAAGTGCTGCAATGCCCAGATGAGGGCCAGTGCCTCCTTTTCAATGATTGAATAATTCAGCTGATGTGAGTTAAACTTTTTAGAAAAGAAACTCACCGGACAGCCAACACCATTTTCATTAGTCTGCATGAGTACAGCACCTGCTCCCACCTTACTAGCATTCACATACAGCGAAAAAGGTTGGTCCATCTGTAGGGCTGTTAGGACAAGGGCAGGACACAATAACGACTTCACAGACTCAAAGTCATCTTGACATGGAAGCGTCCATACAAACTTAACCTTTGGGCTTAGTAGAGAAGTGAGTGGAGCTGCTACTGTGGAGAAATGTTTACAAAACCCACGATAGTAACCCACCATTCCCAAGAAACGAGAGAGTTCTTTCTTGGTAGTCGGAACAGGAAACTGGTCAATAGCTAACACCTTTGCTCTTACTGGACAAACCTGCCCTTGGCCAACCACCTTGCCCAGGTAGGTGACTGTTGCCTTAGCAAACTCACATTTTGCCAAATTGATGGTCAACAAGCCCAGGCCCTGTTGAACGTTTGAACGTTTAGCGGAGGCCCGGAGTTGGTCTGACACGGAGAGCACTCTACTGCTTCAGTGTGTGCTCACTGGCAAAGCCCAGGAGGCATTCTCAGCCATGAGTGTTGCTGACAGTGTTATCTACCAATTGGTTAAAGCTGCTGTACTTAGGGCCTATGAATTGGTGCCGGAAGCATATCGTCAGCGGTTCAGGTCAGAAAAGAAAGGGAAGTGGTCTCACACTGAATTTGTTCGTGATTTGGCCACTCATTTTAATCGATGGTGTGCTGCGTCTCAGGTGAAAACCTTTGTGTATTTGCAGGAACTAATTTTGCTGGAACAGTTTAAAAATACTCTGACTGGTCGTGTTGTAACTTACATAAATGAACAGAAAGTAAGCAAGGTTACAGATGCTGCTAAATTGGCAGATGAGTTTGTCTTGACCCATAGAGGTTTTTTGGTGAGAACCGTGATCGTGGAGATGCTGCCCACTCTAATATGAGTTTGTCAGATGGGGCAGAAAGGTTTTCAGTTGAAGCGGACAGGGGTTTCCAGGGAAAACTGGATCCAAATTGTGTCTGTAATTACTGTTTGGGTGAGGGTCACTGGAGAAATGAGTGCCCGGTGTTGAAGAAGAAGTTGAAGCCTGGGTATTCGCCAGCAAAATCGTCTGCTGCTGCTGCGTCTTTGCGTGCAGAGCGAAGTCGTGTCATTGCTGCTGTGCGGGAACACACAAAACTTTCATCAGAGTCAGGGACTAAGGTTCCTCTGATGGAGCAACAGCAGATTGTTTCCTCAGCTAATGATGAGATTGATCCCGGACGAGCCCCCATTTGTTACCGCCTGGCTCAAGGCCGGCAACAAAAGGGAGGTCACACACAGATAAATCAGTCAAAATGTAGTTTATTTAACTAAACAGACTATTAACACAAATTAACTCAACATAAATACAATAGTTGGGTGTGTAAATGTAGAAGACATCAGTCGTGTTTGCCATGTGTGGATGAGTGAATGAATGGTGTGATGTGTGTTGTAAAGTGCAACAAACCAAACAAAGGACAAAATGGTGGATGTATTCAGTAGGACCAGCTGAGAGAGAGTGAGACTCCCAGGAGGGCCGTCTTTATGCTTTCTGAAAGCCACGCTCAGATGGCCAGGTACAGACGACCCTCCCAGCTCAACCTGCCCGCCCACTCCCAGTACCTGCAGACAAAGGAGCAGAACATGACAGGCAGGCAGATTGGGAAGGGTCGTCACAGTAGAAGTATTTTTCTACTACTTTAAGCTCATAAAGGCAATTAATTTGACTTTCACATTACTGTATTTCTAAGCTCACTGTATGCAAGAGTAGAAATATGTGCATCATTGTGTGCATGCCTGCTTGTGTGTGTGCTGTATGTTTTCACTCTATTTGCCTTCCTGCGCATGTGCTCTGAGTTGTCAGTGAATAATGCAGGAGGCTTATGAGAAAGTCTCTGACCGACTGTTACACGTTTACACCAACAACTGATCCTGGCTCAGGGGTCCACAACCCAAAACTGTGGCTGGTGCATCAACGGCTGGAGGTGGAGCATTTAACTGGGAGCTGCATTCAATAGGAGAGGGTAACCGGAGAGCACCTCAGAGTCACAGAGTGAACCTGGGCTGATCAGGTGTCTGAGTTGAGAGACCTGAAGGAAGGATAGAAAGATGGAGTCCTTTTTCTGTGTGGAGTCAGACGCAAATTTAAGATTTGGTGTGACTTTGTAAGGAACAGGTATAAAAATGTCTTTAGTATGTTGTCTGAGCCAAGAGAGAAACATTTTGCGCAGTCTTTTGTCTTTGTTTTAACTGGTTATGGGACTGTGCGTGTCTTATAGAGCAGTGGTAGAGGTGAAAGGAGAAGCTGACAGGTACACACAGAGAAAAGCAGGTGAGGCGAAGACAAGAAAGAGGTGAGGAGAGTTGGAAAAGTGATAGAAAAGGAGCGAAGTGAAAAGAAGTCTGTAGCAAGCTGATTTTCTACTTTGGACTGGCCCTGCTCCGGACTCTAAGCCCTTCAGCCTGCATGGGACTGAATGTAAGCTCCTTACTTCTATTGTTTTCTTACATTACAGTTTGACTATTCTAAAACACAGGTAAACTTTGCTGCACAATGTACAGTTGGCAAACTCTAATATACTGCAGTTACAGAAGTTTACTAGCCTAAACATATAGGTCAAATGACAGTGATTTAGGAAGAGCATCACGACCAATTATCTTTAAGATATAAGAAAAAAGGCATAGCGATAATAAAAAAAAAATTATAATCTAAATAAGGCATTGCCATGTGTTAAAGAATAAAAAGTTGACTGTTGCGGTAAAGTGGGGCAGTTTAATCTAAGTGATGCAGTTGGCTCTGTGCCTCAAGTTACAGGGCATTGTGTGGCAGTGAGACAGGCCTCATGTTTTAAACATGTTTGACAGAAATACAAAATGTGGCACTAGAAACACTCCTTCATCCCAAATATTTTTTTCCCACAAAATGCACCAAGCAGGATGGGAAAATGTAGGTTTAGCATTTATTTACTCAATTCAATATTAATTTAAATTCTGCTTCAATTGATGATTATTCCAAAAATATTCAATGAAATAGGCACGGAGCCAGGACACAATTAACTTAGCTTAGTTTAGCGTGTAGGAATTGGGGAAACAGTGAACCACTCCATCCAATGGTAACAAAATCTGCCTACCAGCACCTAGACAGCTTACTAATTAACAGAATATAAGGCTTGTTTCATTCATGGACAAACCAAAGCTGAAAAAAAATGACTAATTGTGGTTTTACGGTAGGTTATTTTTTTGACAGAATCACTTGCCAGGCAACCAGTGGAGACCCCACGAAGTCACTTTGACCTGAAAGAGCATGGTAAAGTGAGTGGGAGAGTGGTATCCATCTTCTCATTTAACGCTTGGCAAGATAGCAAATATTCCCTATGAATTGAATATGGATAAGGTTATGTCTAGAGCAATGGTTAGGGCTTACAATAAGGTCAGTCCTCTTTAAAGAGCACAATGGTTCACAGTTTAAGAGATATGTCTGCCTGGTAGGTTCAAATCAGGGCAAAAATGGCTCCATAGCAGCACCTGATGTCAAAATGTGGCCATACAGACATCAGTGTGGATATGTTACACATACTGTACTATTTTATTGATTATGTAACTTGTTATGCTTTCTCTGGTAAAGGTTCATGTACTTTAACTGCAAATGAATTGCCTGGAAGAGACAAACTGATGATTCTCATTATGTAGACAATAACATGATGACACAATTGAGGTGTTAAATGTTAACTGTCAGACTACGCCTATCCCATGGTCCAGGCAGGCCAAAGGTCCACTGTGCCTCTCCTGAGTGACTCCTCCTTGGAGAGATAATCAGCTCTCCAGCCTCTCCGGGATCCAGCTTCCGCTCTGCCCCGGTCTGAAGCCCTGCAGCACTCTGGAAGACTCAACTCATGTAGCCAGTCCAGAGGGACCTGCACCGAGAGGCTTATAACTCAACACAGGAAGCTCTTATGAAGGTACTCTGTCTTTCCTTAGTATCCTCAAGTAAAGAACCAAAGATATGCTTTAGTGTAAAATGCTAATGCTTCAGGAGTTTTATGAGGAAACGCAGGTGTGTGAATATGCCTGTATGTGTGTGCAAATAGTTGGTGCAGAGTAAATAAATGACAGTGAGAAGTCACAAGGCTACCCTGGACAAATTCCAGTATATAACCTGACACTTCCTAATTGTTCTTCTACCTTTATCCAATCGCTATGAGCGTTAAAATGAAGCACAATCCCTTGCTAAGTAGACATACAGTATTGATCAATCTTGCAATTGAGCTTCTACTTTGTGATCCAGAACTGTGTGTGTGTGTGTGTGTGTGTGTGTGTGTGTGTGTGTGTGTGTGTGTGTGTGTGTGTGTGTGTGTGTGTGTGTGTGTGTGTGTGTGTGTGTGTGTGTCTAGGTAGTTAAATACCAACCACTCCTAAACACCATCTCAGGCTATAGGTGCAGACTCATTTTCATATTTGGTAGCCTAGGACACACACACAGGTTGGTAGTAACAGGGCTGCAACAACTTGGGATGGCCAAAAAGCTTGCAAAGTACTTGCCATATCTGCTATTATTAGCAGGCGCCACATATGGCGGAGACGTTGCTACATATACCCTTAAGAACTGAGTATTGTGCTTATTAAGTGATATTGTGAAAACCTTCTGCATGCCACCGGTCCATGAGTTTGCGTATGTATTGTACTGCATCTGTAATATTTGTGTCCCTGTACCATTTTTCTTCATGTGGACATACATAAATGGTTAAAATGTGTGTGTGTGTGTGTGTGTGTGTGTGTGTGTGTGTGTGTGTGTGTGTGTGTGTGTGTGTGTGTGTGTGTGTGTGTGTGTGTGTGTGTGTTTTTCAGGTATACAAAGAAGAAGCTAAAATGGAGAATCACGTCACCCAGATTTCCCGAGACGACCTGGAAGAACTCAGGGAGGCCTTTAACAGAATTGGTCAGTTTCACTCTCACATGCATTCACTCACTTAACCTGACCTGCTTGTATTGCTAGGAATTCTGGCCTTAGTAACAGTTTTACAGCTGACCATAAAACATGACTCTTATGTAAGTATTTCTATTGCTTGGGTTATTGAGTACTTATGTACTTTGTGTGTGAGATAATTTCAGATGTAATAATGAGACATTGCCAGATTTTATCAGTCGATTATCATAAGTCTATAATAAAAAACATATGCTGATGATAGTAAGCAATATACTGTAATTAAGGTATAAGGTTACATTCCTATTAATGTATGATATACAATTACAAGGCACAAAAGATAAACTGTGGGTCGGAACCCTCCAAGGGGTCAGAAGATCAATCTGACAGGTCGGTGGCTCTGAGAGGCTGTAAAAATAACTTCTTTTCTTATCAGTCACATACAATCGTACAGTGCAATATAGTAAATTTCAATCTCTGCATTTAATCCATCCTAAGCCTTAGAAACAATCTAATTACACTGTGCAATTTATATATATATATATATATATATATATATATATATATATATATATATATACTTCTGGTTTCATTGCTGTATGGTATTACAATTTAAACATCATCATCAGTTTTTTTTTGTCAATGTCTATCACTGTTACCTAACATTAGTTTACTGTAATAACACTAAACCCAAAGTACAATTTAGGCTGATGGTGTTGATGGCATAATCTAATCCACAAGATCAATGATTAAAAAAAAAATCTGTATTACATTGCTTTGTAGTCAGAGGATCAACAAAGTAATTATAATTCTTCCTCTAGGGACCACCAATGTATGTACAACTTTTGAAGGCAATCCATGCAATAGTTGTTGAGATATTTGAGTCTGGGTTAATGGGTGGACCAACTGACAGATGCCACTAGTATTGTTTTCACATTTTTCCTCTTAATTCTTATGAAACACCAGATACTTTGATCTCTTTAAGCCTGTCAATGAAAGAAATGCAAAATCACTCTTTGGTTGCTCACTCACAACTCATGTTCACACTAAGGCTTCATTTTGGGAAATCATAAGCCAAAAAGCCTGGTCAGTGCACAGCAGGGCAGCTGAAGTCAAGCATACAATTCAACATATATGGAGAACAAAGTTTATAATAATACTGGAAATGAATACAAAATAAACATTTATTTGAGTTTAAATGGAGCATAACTGTTAATGAGGCAATAACTTCTTATACACTCATTACAACTAATTAAACTTCAATATCAGTCTGCAAATAACATAGAACCTATAATTAATTAAATTATTGGAAAAGGAAAGTCTTTTGTTTGTCCTTGCTTTTATCATCTGTGTGCACTGTTTACCAATAAATATTGAGCACATTAATCTCAGATTCATTTTTGTATAGCAAATTGACTTACTGTATCTGTGTGTGTGTTTCACTGTTTCTATTTGTTTTCAGATATTGATAACAGCGGCTTCGTGAGCGACTTTGAGCTCCAGGAGCTGTTCAGAGAGGCGAGTTTCTCCCTGCCGGGCTACAAGGTGCGAGAGATCATGGAGACCTTCATCGCTGGAGACACCAACAAGGACGAGAAGATCAGCTTTGAGGAATTTGTTTCTGTGAGTTCTGATGCCGATTGTAAGAAAATACACAAACTTACTCTTCAAAACCTTGCACGGAGTAACACAGCCTGTCCATGTTCAGATCTATCAAGAGCTGAAGAGCAAGGAGTTCAGTGAGACGTTTAGGAAAACCATCACAAGAAGAGATGGGATCCGCTCCTTTGGAGGAACGTCAGGAAACTCCAGCGAGGGAACACAGCACTCCTACTCTGGTGTGAGAGAGTATGCGTTTGTGTGTGTGTGTGTGTGTGTGTGTGTGTGTGTGTGTGTGTGTGTGTGTGTGTGTGTGTGTGTGTGTGCGTGCGTGCGTGCGTGCGTGTGTGTGTGTGTGTGTGTGTGTGTATCATGCAATGACCTTTATTTAGATAGGGCTACATTTGGATTGCTATGATTTCAGTGTACTAGCTATGTGTCAATTTTGTGCATTTTTCTATCTGTATGCATGTTTGAGTGTTTGTTTCGCCATGCATACATGTCTGTGTGTGAGTGTGTGTCCGGTGCTTATAAGCATTGAGCTGTGTGATGAGGCTGTACAGGCAGCGGGGTGCAGATGGTGTACTGAGGCCCGAGGACAGTCAGCCTTTCCATAACTCACACTCAGCAAGCCAACAACTCTCAATTCTGTCTTGCTCTCTTACTCTCTCTCCCCTTGGTGGCCCAGAAAGCATAACAAGAGTGTATTTGTGTGTGTGTGTGTGTGTGTGTGTGTGTGTGTGTGTGTGTGTATGTGTGTGTGTGTGTGTGTGTGTGTGTGTGTGTGTGTGTGTGTGTGTGTGTGTGTGTGTGTATGTGTTTGTGTGTGTATGTGTGTATGTGTGTGTGTGTGTGTGTGTGTGTGTGTTTAGATGAGGAGAAGGTGGCATTTGTCAACTGGATCAACAAAGCCTTGGCGAAGGATCCAGACTGCCAACATCTGCTTCCCATGAACCCGGACGATGAAAGCCTCTTCACCTCTGTCCGTGATGGCATCTTGTTATGGTAACACACACACACACACACACACACACACACAAGGAAGAATGTGAGATTACACAGGTCTGAAATGACATTTTGTTACACACACTCCCTTTTCTCTTTCAGCAAAATGATCAACCTGTCTCAGCCTGACACAATTGACGAAAGAGTCATCAACACTAAGAAACTTGCCACCTTCACAATGACAGTGAGTAGTAGCTTTTTACAAGTTTAGTAGATCCATAACACATTATAATACAAATACTAAGAAATATGTAATGCATTGTAATCCTTACAGGCATACATATAATGATATGTGCAAGAGAAGAAGCACCAGATTTGTAAAGGAATAGTTTGACATTTTGGGAAGTATGCTTATTTGCTTTCTGGCCATAAGTCAAATGAGAAGATCGCTTTTTTGGTGTGAATGAAACAAACCAGACATCACGTTTTAATTAATAATCTTTTGAGATGTTAGAGGTGCATTTTTTGAACTTTTGGACAGAGCCAGGCTGTTTCCAGGGGTCTTTATGCTAAGCTAAGCTAACTGGCTGCTGGCTCCAACTTCATATTGAACAAACAGATACGAGAATGGTATCAATCTCAATTAGCAACAAAGCAAATAAGTTTATTTACTAAAATGCAAAACTATCCTTGACAAAAACTGGAAAATTAAAATAACTTAGAAAGGAGGAAACTGTGACCTATAAATGTCAGAATGTATTAGATTTTATTGAGTAGTTAACCAAACAACTCCTGTGGCTAACTCCTAGTAGAGTCTTCTAGAACTGTTTATATGGATGTCAACTAAGATAGTTATACAACAGTTATATCTGTGGATCTCTAAGACATAGCATTGGTTGTCCAATACCGTTGCACTGTGCAAAGCTTGTAATATATTAACTATTTACTGCATACTTCCTGATTTTTTCTGTTTTATATCCCTTTGTAGTTCTGTAGTAGAAGTAAAAAAAAAGCATAGTCTTACATATTAGTTTTTTTATTTCTCACTGGGTGATATGTATTCATCCAGCCATACATCTTCTAAAAAGAGCTAGATTAGACGGTTGCATTTAATTTATAATAAGTTAGTTATTATTGGAGGATTGAGGCCACACATCAGTTTGTTTTTGCTGAGCTGTTACAACAGAAATTGCGAAAATGCTGTAGTTTGGCTATAAAATCTCTGATTTTGAGCCTAAAATGAACACGATGATACACAAATCATTTACATTTGTAGGAGAATCTGGTCCTGGCTCTAAACTCAGCCTCAGCGATCGGCTGTATGGTGGTGAGCATTGACGCCCATGATCTGATGGCTGGGAAACCCCATTTAGTCCTGGGACTGCTCTGGCAGATTATCAAGGTTGGCCTTTTTGCTGATATAGAAATCAGCAGGAACGAAGGTCAGCAACAAACACCCACACACGCAATACAATAACTTCACAGTTACTGTACACCATTACTGCACAGTAGTTGGAAAGTAGTTTTTATTCTAAACATGAATGTCATTATCTGTAAAAGAACAGGTTTGAAGTTAAGCTCTCCCCCCCCCCAAAAAAAAAAAAAATTAAACTACTACGTTCAATGGACACTGCTAAACTAACAGCATGTGTGTCTCCAGGTCTAATGGCCCTTCTGACAGACAATGAGAGTCTGGACCATCTGATGTCTCTGTCCCCTGAGGAGCTCCTGCTTCGCTGGGTCAACTATCATCTAAGAAACGCAGGAACAAGCACCATCAGCAACTTCAGTGAAGACATTAAGGTTCCCTACAGAGAAAACACACACACACACACACACACACACACACACACACACACAATTACACCAACACAAGAGTGTAACCCCTTCTTGTACTGTACCACTGCAGGACTCGCGAGCCTACTTCTACCTCTTGGACCAGATTGCTCTCCAAGACGACTATAAAATGAGCGTCAAGATCGACATGAGTGGCCTCAATGTGAGTCGGCTTGTTTTTGCAAAGTTCTTAAATCACAGTGGGTAATGTCAAATGTGAAGGTGACAGAGTTGTGAACCAGAAACTGATGGATATGATAGAAATGAATAATTATTTTTAAGGGTTTATTGTTAATTCTGATGTAAGGTTTTGTTTCAACTTTAAAATGCTATTTGTAGATCTTTGCATCTCTCTCTCTCTGCTTTATATTATCCTGCAGATTTACATCAATTAAACTAAATGAAGTGACCTTCCTATTGTATTTTGCTATGATTATATATATATATATATATATATATATATATATATATATATATATATATATATATATATATATATATATACCGTGCATGTCTGTTTTATGTGGTATGTGAAGGAGCGTGATTTGGACCAAAGGGCTGAGCTGATGCTGCAACAGGCGGCCCGGCTAGACTGCAGACAGTTTGTTTCTCCTCATGACGTCACATCTGGGAACAGCAAACTCAACATGGCCTTCGTAGCGAACCTGTACAACATGCATCCTGGTTTGCAGAAGGCTCAGATCAACGGCAACGGCATAGACACAGCACACATAGAGCGTGAGACACATCCCTCACTAAAAAGATATTTTGTCTAATATGATTAGGCTGCATTATGTCATGGTCTTGAGGCTACTCATTGATTTTCTATCAACCCAAAATTAAAATCAAGTCACCAAATGGTGACACAAACACACACTCTTTCCAGAATGTGCACCATAATGATGAATGTGCATAGACACATGAGTTATACAGTGAACCCAATAAAAAAGTCAAAAGAAAATAAATGTTTCAAGGTGTGACAGGTTATGGCAGCCATGAATCCATATATACTGTATGTAAGTTATAGCTGAACCTAAAGCATCCCTATCTGGTGACAGTAACTGTAATCCGAACAGCTGGTAGAGAAGGTCATGGTGTTTATAATGTCTTCATATCTTTCCAGCTGAGTCCAACGAAGAGAAAACATTTCGAAACTGGATGAACTCTCTTGGTGTTTCTCCATATGTCAACCACCTATACTGGTATGTCATCAGTTACACATCAGGGTGTGTGTGTGTGTGTGTGTGTGTGTGTTAATCTTATCAAGGAGGGGGATGTATGCTTAACATTCCTACAGTTACAGTACCTATTTATACCAAGTACAACCAGTAATGAGGGCAATTTGAAAATGTAGGCGAGCAACATCAGTGTCCTCTTTTGGTAATTACGTTCACAAATTGGCTTTTATTTAGTTTAACACTTACCATTTGTTTCTATTTATTTTATTTCAAATTTGAAATTACATATTTGATGTGCTCTTGTGAGTATAGTCATTGTTTTATATAGTTTAGAGCAGTTCTTATGCACTACTCTAAACTTGTTTTTGAAAGGTGTCATAAAAATAAAGATTATTGTTATTATAGTAGTATTTGTATTAATATTCTACTGGTAGACATTGAGCAGGGAGTTGAACAGGGTGCCTTGTCCAAGGGTTACAGCTGAAATAGTAGTTATTACTTCATTTTTACACATTTTCACAGCTTCTGTTAACAGCCTCCAAATCTTAAATTGACCATCAATTTACTTAATGTTGCTCTCTGTCCTACTTTGTCTCTTCAGACTTCAGAACCTTAATCTCATTTTAGAGAGGAGACACACCAGCCCGATAATCGGCCGTCGGACCGTCTGGCAAGATCGGTGACTCGAGTCTGTTCGGTGTGTCCCGTGCCGTCGGCCATCCGAGGAGCCATCGGCCTTCATTTGGGCCGACCCAACATGTTCAGTCGGAGACAGGGCAGTCGGGAATCACCCGGAAATGGCGAGCGGATGAGCCTCTCAAAATCTGACGAACATTTTTTAAACTAACATTTGTTGATCTGAAATGAAGACAGATTCAGAAACTGCACGGCCTATTTCTCGCTTAAAATGTTTTCAGAAACACGTTTCGGTGAACTATTTTAGTACAATATGAGATCGTATTCTGAACAAGCCGCCATGACAGTCGGTCAATCAGCTGCTGGTTTTCATTTTCTGGGAAATAATCAGACTGTTAATGGAAACAATACAGAGCAGCGCCGCCTGCTGCTATGGAGACGTATTACGTTTTGCGCACGCGCAGCGCGTACGCTGAAGTTGGCGTCGCCTCAGTGTGTTCTGAGGCATTTTTTGGACCTCGGGGACCCGACTGATCAGTCCGACTGCCTTTTCTGCCGACGGTCAGCCCGTCTGGTTGGTGTGTCAGGGCCTTTATAATACGTGAAATGAAACAAGCTATAGCAAGGATTTTGAGTTAATCTGGTGGGGACATTTTAAATGCCACATTGATTTATTGGACCAAATGTAATCAAATGTAAACATATTGAGTCCTAAATAGACTTAACTTAGCCCGTAAAGTATCCACAAAGTATTAAACGCTTTAGAAAGAACACAATTTTTTTGTGCACAAGCCGGAAAATAAGGTTACTCTTTGATGTTTACTATCAAAAAGCCAGAATATGTTATACCTTAGTTAGTTAGAATTAGTGATACTAAACCAAACTTAGCATGGTATAAATCGTAAATATTTTCTTACCTATTTTTTTCTTCTTCTATGATTCTTTTTTGTATGCATTCCTGTTGCAAAAAAAAAAGCAAAAGCAACTGTTGCTGCAGTGACACTTGTTTTCCTCATTTTCTCTGTGCTCTATCTTCTGCAGTGACCTGTGTGATGGTTTGGTGATCATGCAGCTTTATGAGAAAGTTAATGTGCCGGTGAACTGGAAGAAAGTCAACAACCCACCTTATCCTGTTCTAGGGGCCAATATGAAGAAGGTGTCCACATTATAAATTATTATTTTTATTATTATTAAAGAAATAAAGCTGGTGAACACCAAAGAAAAACATTTTGATGACAAAATAAAATAAAATGAACATTGTTTTTCTTTGCATATCTTAGCTGGAGAACTGTAACTATGCTGTGGAGCTGGGCAAGTATGTGGCTCACTTTTCTCTGGTTGGCATCGGAGGAGAAAACTTGAATGAGGGGAGCCGAATGCACACCCTGGCGCTGATCTGGCAGCTGATGAGGAGGTATATATACGCACTGTCCAAAGCTGTGAGCATGTTGTTTGCTGGGAAAGACAGACTGTCCATTTCAAATCAATTTTAGTGTTTTGGATACAACAGGTCCCTGTACAGTTTGAGTTATCCATCCTGCTTGTTATCCTTCAGGTACACAGTGCAGGTGTTGTCAGATCTGGGTGATGGAGAGAAGGTCGGAGATCAGATCATCCTCAACTGGGTCAACACCACCTTGAGCCAGAAACGAAAAGATACACAGATCAGCAGCTTCAAGGTGTGTGCGTGCGTGCATGCGTGCGTGTGTGTGTGTGTGTGTGTGTGTGTGTGTGTGTGTGTGTGTGTGTGTGTGTGTGTGTGTGTGTGTGTGTGTGTGTGTGTGTGTGTGTGTGTGTGCGCGTGTTGTATTTGATTAAACTCAAGGCTGCATTTGACCCTGTTTCCTTGTCTTCTCCAGGACAAACTGATCAGCACCAGTCTGCCAGTGATTGACCTGATCGACGCCATTGCTCCCGGTACTGTCAAGTGGGACATGGTGAAGAGAGGAGAGAAAGGATGGCTGAAGGATGCTGATAAACTCAACAACGCAAAGTAAAAGACAAAATCTCAACACTTTTCTCTCTTCTCGCAACTTTGTATTTGTCACCAGATCGAAGACTCCAAACTGCTCTCTCTTCCTGTTCCTTTCGCAGGTATGCAATCTCATTGGCTCGTAAGATCGGAGCTCGTGTCTACGCGCTGCCTGAGGATTTGGTGAAAATGAATCCCAAGATGGTGATGACGCTGTTCGCCTCCCTCATGGGCCACGGTTTGAAAAAGGCCAAACGCTGAAACGGACATGAACAAAACACCTGGAAACCAACCACCAATATACATTTTGTTTCTAAGCGCTCTTCATAATTGTTTCCCCCATCTTTTCTATCATCATCATTTTCTTTGACCTTTAAACTTTCTGTGATCAAAGCAAGACAGTCACGACTGTTGGAAATAATTTCTTATCAGCAAAACCACTGCATTTGCTATCTGTGATTTTATAGAACAAGCTCATAATTGCTGTTTGCTATATTTTTTATAGCGCATTAAATCTATTTACTTCTTCTGCTATATGACCAGAGAAGGAGATTCAGCTAAAGGAAAAGCAGAATCATACACACCTTCCCTTTATGCCTGTAAATGTTGTGCACTTAACATTGCTATTTAATTATTAAAGAGAATCTATTAAATGTACCAAGCAGCCGTGTATGTGTGTGTGTTATGCATGGTTAAATAAAGGAGAAAAAATAGTGCTCAAACAAAGTAGCTTTTCTCGTCTTGGATGAGTGAGTCATTATGTGCAACTCTAATGTGATTTTTAAATGCACAAAGTAATCAGAAAATACGTAAAAACAAACTTTCACCTTAAAACACCATGTAGTACTTTATGTATGAGTAACTTATTTGTACATGTACGTATGCACTCAAGAAACAACCTTTTTTTGTAGGTGTAGGATTAAAAGGAGACATTATACTGAGTCACACAAAAAAACTGTTGCTTTCACACAAAAAACAAGGTATATAAACAGTGGTGGAAAGTAACTAAGTGCATTTACTCAAGTACTGTACTTAGGTACAATTTTGAGGTACTTGTAATTCCATTTTGGGCTACTTTATACTTCTACTCCACTATATTTATCCTAAGGAGTTACTTTGCAGATTCAGATTATTAAAATAAAATAATCAATAAAAAACTTATGATGTATTTTTCAATAATCATCAGTATATACAATTACACCCACCTTTACCAACTGTAACATAAAAAGGATGCGTATAGATTAATACATATAATCCATACCTTTTACGATAAATAATTAGCAAATACCCCGCCAGGGGGAGCAGTTCGTGGTTCGAGTTTATATTTAGGTGTATTGACCCTCGAAGGCTGCCGTACCAAAACAAAAATGTCATTTTGGAGCGAAAGTTTTCGAAAGACCTGACAGGATGGACAGGACATGTAGAAGTGTGCTAGTTCAAATTACCTAAGAAATCTTTGATATTATATGTTGAAGAAGTTGTCCAAGTAGCGACACACCAAGCGCCTGTAAAAATGGAAGGACTGGAGATGTCTGCGATGATACCGGCTCTTCAGGAGCTAGCTAGGTGAGTAACGTTAACCGGCTAAAGTTGGCTAAGCTACGCTGTTAACAGCATGTCAGACTCTGAAAGTGCTTAGCTAGATTGAACTGAGCCCTCGCTTTCATATATAAACCACTTAGCGTTAGTTAAGTTAATGAAAACCTTCGCTGTACCTTGTTTCCATAAATAATATTACACCGTGTTGTTATTTGCAGTGCCAGCGCCGCTGAGTACGACCAGGCGGTGCAGAAACCTCGACAGATCCTCTGTCAGTTCATTGACAGAATACTGACGGATGTCGATGTCGGTAAGTTTTTAATTAAGGAATCCCAAGCACGTACAAGAGGTGGACACAATAATAGAAACACCTAACAGATTAGTAGAGCTTGTTTGGTTCCTTGTGAAGACTGTCAGCTGTGTATAATCAAGTCATTTTGCTTGGGCTGTTATATTTAAATTATTAAAGGTTATGGCCAAATGTTCCTTTCCCATCAACCCACCAGGGTGATGGGTTGCAAAATCAATCTGAAAAGTCCTGATCCCCCAGGTTGTGAATCAGTTAGTTAAAAACAAATCTATTGTCTGTGTTCTTTAGTTGCTCTAGGGCTGAACAAGAAGTCTAGTTCAGAGCCGGCCTGTGTGATGCTGCTGGACTTTGTGCAGCATATAATCAAGTCCTCGTCTTTGATGTTCACCAACCCTGCCTGCCAACCTGCTGAGTATCCGGACGCCACACAGAGCTCTACTGGTAAGAGCTCTTCAAAAAGGGAGAATATTAAGTTTTTTGGAGATCTGTTTTTTTATTTTGTGTTTTTCTTTTCCCCTCCACCTTCATGTCTCCTCATTCTTCCCTTGATTCAGACTTTAGTAAGTGGGTGGCCGTGCGTTTGCTTCGTGTGGCAGCGGCTCCAGACTGTGACGTCATCCACGGGCGGGTCTCTGCTGTGCTGTGCTCTTTACTTCACACTCTGAGAGCCAGGGCGCCATTCATCTTCAGCCGCCTCACTCGGGAGCTCATTGTCCTGGCCCAGGATCTCAGCAACATCCTTTACACTCATATTTCCACATTGGCAGGAAATGGACACTCTTTGGGAATTTACACGCAGAGCCAATGGCCTGTTACGCTTGAGTGCTTCAGTATCTCCCTCGTTTGTGTCACCTCGTACCTTAAGCCCTCTCCTCTTGTTCTTGCCGCGCCTGCTTCCCTGGAGTCGCTGACCGCCGTGGTGATCGGTGTCGTAACTGACGCCCTGCGGGGAGTTGTCTCCCCTCATGACATCAGTATGGCCTGGGAGACAGCTTGCTCCTTCCTGGCCAATGGCAACAGCAGGTTGAGGAAGATGTCCATGGTGATGCTGAGTCGACTAGTGGAGCTGGGAGGGTTTCCTAAGAGGCAGGGCCACGAGTTCTTCACGGCCTACCTTCAGTTGCTGGAAACACACTCCTACGCATGTACAGCAGACACAAAACCAAATGAGAAACAATCCTATGATGGTGAGCTGCTGCACCTGACTTGCTGTGTGTTTCAGTCGTCTGGTGTCTCTCACTCACACTTTGAGCCCATCTACCTCTCGCAGCTGTTCGAGTGTGTTTGTACTCTTGGCGGGTCAGATGTCAAGTTGGGGACTGAGGTTACCGAAACGCTCTGTTTGCTGTTCAGCTTTTTACTGTCTGTCGCCATAGTTTATGAAAGTGCTGCATTGTTAAGAAGGCAGCGAGTCACAGAGGTCTGCAGGACGCTGGCACGCACCGTTGGAACAGAAAAACAGGCTGAAGTACGATTCTGTTCTTCATCTTTTTTTGCTTGTATGTTTGTAACAACTTTTCTCTCTCACCCCCTTTACAATATCTTTGGTGCTTGTTTTGCAGTGCGCGCAGGGGTTTCTCCAAGCCGCACTGAAGGCTGAGACTGCTATGGTGATGCAGAAGTCAGTAGATGGAGAGACTGCTGCCAAGAAATCCTGCAAATCTGCCACCAAGTCAGTCCGCAAAATGACAAAAACATCAGCAGCGTGAGTTCATAACTGTGTTCTATCATAGAAGTGGTTAAGTTTAGTGGCGTAAAAGACGGCATAGAGCATTACATCATATCATACAGTGAAATACAGCACAGTACATGTTGTATTTTCAATTATTCTCTCACATGTGTAACAAATGTGTTGAAAATTCTGTGCTGTAGCTGCTCAGCCATGTGGATCTCTCTTGATTTTTTCCAGACCTTCTTTTGTCAGTGACAGTATAGACTTGATATTTCACCTCACATCTTGTTATTTAAAATGACTGTGTCTCTGTGTCTTAAGTGAGGTGGACATGCGTGCTGGCAGTGAGGTTTGGGCCGTGGTAAACAGTCGGCTGGAAGAGCTGCTGACCTTTTTAAACTCTGATGGACCTGAAACCGAACAGACTCTCTCTGCTCTTGAGGGTCTGGCCCTCATTCTCCACCTGGCCGCCCTCTGCTCCTCTCCCACCAGGTAATACACAAACACCTGCTGTCATTCCAGCTCTCTGTCTTTATCTTTTTTCTTTTTCCTGTCATGTCTTACACACGGAAATGCTAACTTTCCAATATTTTGAACATGTTTTGTCTATCAACTGACTACAATAATTACCTACTTTGCTGACTGCAGTTTTGTGGAATTTTTTCTTATACTGAGCTTAGTCACATATTCTGTCACTCTTTCTTTCTCTGTCTCGTTGACAGTCCTTCTCCTCTTCTCTGGGTGCCCACTGAGACTCTGGGCAGGGCCCTGAAGAGCTGCCAGTCAGTGTTAGAAGGAGGTCCTGAACCTGATTTAAACCAGAACTACTTTCAGTCTGCTGTCCAGACTACTGTTAGGGTCCTTGACTCTATCCTCTACCTGACAAGTAAGGATATATACACTCACAGAAACACACCTTAAATATGCTGTTTGAATGGTTATTTTTTTGCTGGGTTATTAATTTGCTATTTATTTTATTTGATGTCACAACTAAAGCATAATATCCCTTATTTTTTTGCCATTTTTCTCCATTATTGAGTGTGAAAACAAGCGGAAGTATATGGCAGAAATCAAAAGCACATCCTTTTAAGCAAAGTTCATTGACAGCCATCTGTTTTCATTACTGCGTGTGTTTGTAGTGAGCAGCCACAGTGAGGGCGGGCTCCAGCGGCGAGTGTGTGCTATGCTGTCTCTTCCCTGGGTGTGTGAAAACAAGTTCATCCCAGCCTATAAGGGTTCAGGATTCCCCTCCTGGCTGCCTGCCTTCGCTCATAGACTCAGCCTCTGTTACTGTGAGTATTTCTTCTGCATTACAACCAGGGTCCAAAATGAACTTTTTTTGTCCACCAGCCAAATGGATATTGAAGGTTCAAATTTGACCAGCCACTCAATCATTGTTTTTTGACTGATGAGTGAAGCAAATCTAGCAGTCACTTGCATATTTCACCAGCATTTGGCTAGTAGATGGTGCTAATTTTGGACCTTGATCACAACTCAAACAAAACAAAAACATCACATCAAAAATGAAATTTGAGATGACTCATTTTAAGTGATTTTACCAGGCTGTTTCCGTTTGTGAAAACTCTGAATTAACGTCAAACTATATGCGTCTTTCCAGCATCTGAGTTCCAGGCAGAGTGTGTGTCACTGCTGGCCCTTCTGCATGGTGGTGTGTGTGAGACGTGGCGTGTGTGTGTGTTTACCAAGACGTTGCTGAGTCCAGATGAGCTGGTGAGAGCAGCGGCAATCAAGGCCTTCCCTCTTCTTCTTCACCACCTGGGAAACTCACACCACAACCTCATCAGCACTACTCTGCTGTACGCACTTATATATGTATTAACATTATGCGCACAATCAAACACTGTCCATGGAATGCAATGACCATGGACATGTTCTCTCTTGCTTGGGTGTCATTGTTTCATCATTTTCTATGCTTTTATTAAGATGTTTTAAACTTCTTTTCATTATGTCCATGGTGTATATTTGACCATTTGCAGTCCCAGGCTGGAGGACAGTTCGGAGCAGGTGATGAAGGAGCTTGCCAGGATCATCGGTCAGCTGAGCTGTATCCAGTCAGAGCTCTCCCAGCTCAGTGACACCCACACAGAGTCCACTCGTCTTCCTGAGATCCTCTGCCACCAACTCAGCCTTGCAACAGAGCATGCTGGGAATACTATTCCATCCATCAGTGCAGCTGTTGTCAAACCCTTCCTGCCTCTGCTCAAAAAGCAAGCTCCAAGTAGTGTTAAACAAGGTATATTTTAATTTTTTTTAATGTTTTCTCCCACAATGAGCTTTTACAACATGCAGACAGCCTAAAAGATTCTACATGTATTATATACACAGTACATTGCTGTGATCCTTCCTTGGATTATTTTCAAATGCAGTATTATTTTGTGCATTGTTGTCATTTAATTATTTTACTTATTTATTTCACGTTCTTAGCTTTCCTAGAAGCTCTGCCTCATCTCTGCCAGCATGTGAATCTGGTTGGTGGAGACAGCGACTCCCAGGCAGTTCTCTGCGCTCTGATTGGTCTTATGGAGGACTCGGATCCAGTGGTCAGAATACGCTTTAGCCAATCAGTGCGTTTCCTGCTCACAGAGACCAGCAGAAACTCCGAGCAGGCCTCTCTGAGTGAGGTGAGCAATTTCAGCGGTGAGACTCAAAAGTGTAAACATCTAAAATACATCATTTTCTATATGAATATATTATTGCAAGGCAGAAAGAGCATACAATATTCAATAACATTCCATTTAGGTCATTACTGCGAAAACATGCACATTAAAATCACGATTCCCTCAGTTAAGTGAAAAAGTCCAAGAGGTAAAAAGTTTTACATTTTTACCTGGCTCATACAGTTTTTTAAAGCAGACCATACCTCATCGTTTGGGGATTATGACTTGGTTAATGCTTGCTTTGTAAAAAAAAAAGTATCTTAGGCAGGTTGATGATGTGTGTGTGCGTGTTTCTTCTCGCTATCCAAGCTCCTGGTCGGCCGTCTTAAAGAGGCGTTCAACAAGGCTAAACTCAACAGAGATGACGACCTGCGCAACACTCTCATCCTCACCACTGGAGAGATTGGCAGGTACAGGTGACCTTTGCCTATGCACCAGAGCACAGAACAGCACCACCAGCTGTCGTAATCACTCAAAGTGTGATTAGTGTCATCATTTGCTCATCTGTAAATACATGTTCCATATAGTTTTATTTTAAGTTATTCTGCAGCATGGGAAGGTTGATGTGTCTTTTTAAATGGTTTTATATTTAAAAAATTTAAAAAAAATGTTTTGGTTACATTAGTTCATCTCTCTCCTCTTCTGGCAGAGCGTCTCAGGGTAGTTTGGTGTCGTTCTCTCTGCTGCGGCTGCTCCACTGTCTGCTGTCCAAGTCGTCTCCGGTGTCTGTAGCTGCTTACGCTCAGATAAGAGCCCTGGCCACTGCCAAAGGCCTTAAACTTCAGACCCTCTTCAGTCAGTACAAGAACCCTATTTGCCAGGTACACATTTCTTTTTGAAGATTATTTTTTGGGCATTTTAGGCCTTTATTTTTGACAGGACAGATGAAGACATGAAAGGGGAGAGTGAGGGGGAAATGACATGCAGCAAAGGGCCGCAGGTCGGAGTCGAACCCCGGCCTGCTGCGTCGAAGAGTAAACCTCTATACATGGGCGCCTGCTCTACCAACTGAGCTACCTGGGCACCCAGGTACACATTTTTTATATGGCTCTTATAAGCCAGGTCTAAAAGCTGACGCTGATGGAGACATTTAAAGATTTTCAGTCCATAATGCTATGAATAATAATTAGATATATTATATTAGTAAAAAAATGTCTAATGCTTTTTACCCCAATTAGTGTTAATGTTTAATTGGGCTTTTGCTAATGAAGGTTTGGACCACTAATACTTTTAATTATTTTATTTATTTTTTTACAATTTTAGTTTGCAACAAATAGTATAATGATAATGGTTGTGGCATAATAAGGTCTCCACATGATTGTGTGTTTTGTTAGTGGAAAATGATTTGAGAAATATATTCTTTCCTGATTGTCGTAATGAATTGCATTGAGATGATGAATTTGTTTTTACTTCAAAAGAACTGGAGCTGTGTGCCGCGATTCAGTGATGTAAAGACATACATTAGTTCATTCTTCCGTGTGTTCAGTTCCTGGTGGAGTCGCTTCATTCACGCCATGCATCAGCCTTGCGGAGCACGCCAGATCAGGGCAGCGAATCGGCCAATCAGAGAGAACTGGCCCTGGACATCCTGGCCCAGATCGCACACGCTTTTGATTTTCCAGACCTGCACCGCTTCCTCACTGTATGTCATACATGTGCTGTAACTACACAAAAGTACCCAGTACAGTCTATATTATGTTGTGGTAGTACTTTGAGACTGTTTTACATCCATGGGTGTTTCTAAGTATATAGATTTTTATGCATACTTGTATATACAGAGGACCCTCCAGGTGCTCCTGCCCTACCTGGCCGCCAAAGCGAGCTCTACTGGCTCCGCCCTCATCCGTACCCTGGCCAATGAGCTGAAGGCGAACAGGAGAGAGATCCTGATCAACAACTTCAAGTACATCTTCAGCCATCTGGTCTGTTCCTGCACTAAAGAAGAGCTAGAGAGGGCTTTCCACTACCTACAGGTATTTTACTACCATACTATAATCTGTAATTGTCTACACATTCAAGATACAACAGAACAATTTGTCTGGCATTGTGGCCATGTTGTTGTAGTGGTTAATGAAATAAAAAGACATATATTTCATCATTAAAGGTCACTGTCACCCAAATTAACTTAATAACTTGTATGATTTAAAGCACTAGAGTTCACCAACTAGGGCAAAATTAATATTTAGGTTGGCCAAAAAATCAAGTATTAATCAAATAGAATATCACTTTGGCAGTGTGAGTCTCAGCTGTGTGGCAAGGCTTTAGTCTGACAAGGCTGGTAATCAGATTACCAGACTGATATATATTTGTTTTCCTAATGTTCTCCCAGAGTGAGACAGAGATTGAACTGGGCTCTCTGCTAAGGCAAGACTTCCAGGGTCTTCACAACGAGCTGCTGCTGCGCCTTGGAGAACACTACCAACAGGTCAAAACACACACACACACACACAATTAATTAACACAAGTAATTAACTCACTTATGTGGTTTAAAACTAGTTATTGTTCCCATGTGTGTTTTACATTTCTATGCAGGTGTTTAATGGTCTGGCGATCCTGGCTTCCTTTGCGTCCAATGATGACCCGTACCAGGGTCCCCGAGACATCACCACCCCTGAACGCATGGTACGTGTCAGAGTTTAATGTGGTGTTCATTACAGCTTTAGCTTGTGCTTTGAATACACAGTTTGGAATTTGTGTATACATTTTATATGTTGTGCTTATGTGACATGCTGTGGAATTATAACAGACAGGGTCAAATGTAATTTAGTCCCAACAGCTTTTGGAACAATTCTATAGTTCTAAAAAAAAAATCTATTGATTAATTGATAATGAAACCAATTGTTAGTTGTAGCCATATGCAAGCAACTAAGAACAGTCATTTTTTTGCACCAAATTTAATAATGTATTACATAATCCATAATCGCCTCTCTTTTTTAACATGAATCTGTATTTTTCCTCACTTGTCTCTCTTTGGTCATTGTGTAACAGGCGGACTACCTGCAGCCGAAGCTGCTGGGAATTCTTGCTTTCTTCAACATGCAGCTGCTCAGCTCCAGCGCAGGAGAGAAGGACCGCAAGAAGTTGGTGTGTGATCCGCTACTGACAACTAATATTGATATTTGAGAATGTATTGTTTCAGTAAGAGAGTTCACTGCGCTACCATTTGAGGTCAATGTTGTTCACAGCAACATTGTGTCTGATTTGACAAATGTTGTTGTTTGTCCATTGCGATACTGCTTAGCTTGTGTATTGTAAAAAGAAAGTCCGCCTGTTTTCTGCGCAGGCATTGACAAGTGTGATGGCTCTAATGCGACTGATGGGCTCCAAACACATCAGCTCTGTCAGAGTAAAGATGATGACAACACTCCGCACGGGCCTCCGATACAGAGAGGACTTCCCTCTGCTCTGCTGCCAGTCAGTACACACACTCACACTTCATATCTGTGCTATATTGCTTCTGTTATGTCAAGATTGACATGTAACCTTTTTTTCCCTGACCGCAGTTAAGGCAGGTTGCTAGAGATAGCTGAACCACTGAACGGCAGCCACGACTGTTTAATTCCACACTTGATAGAACGTAGAACAATTCAACTCTCATTATATACTCATTTATGCCACAATCCTGTGTGATTAGCTGAAACCCCTGCCGATTCTGTGTATTAATTCCTTCCTCCTGTGTGTGGACAGGACGTGGGAGTGTTTTGTGAGGAGTGTGGAGCCGGCACACTTGGGCCCTCTACTGAGTCATGTTATTGTTGCACTCCTCCCCCTGATCCCTCTACAGCCCAAAGAAACCGCTGCCATTATCCGCTACCTGATACTGGACAACAGGTAACACACAAATACATTTTTTTTTTTTATTACCAAACTAGGCCTGTGCAGAAAGCTACACATGACAACTTGAGAAGTGCAAAATCAAACTAATTTTCATGTAATTCCTGCTTTAATTCAAATGTAAGTTTTCATTGTTAAAACCACATTTGATAACCTCCAAAATTGTACTTAGGTGGGGGTATTTCTACACTGACTGGCAAATAAATGCCAAAAGAAAGTACTCCGGTTAATAAAGAAATCCACACTTAACTCCAGACTTCCAATAGCAGTGATTTAATTTAGTCAATTTCCCACAGGGAAGAAGTCAACGACTACCTCCATGAGATTTACTTTCTGCCAGACCAGCCTGAGCTGAAAGACATCCACACTGTTCTGCAGAACTACAAGAAGGTCAGTATGGAGAAGAGGATGATCATGCTAATGAAGTAAATGAAGGATGCAGATGGTGACACGGGTTATTGTTTGTCAGTGGTTTTAGAGATCAGAAAATACACTAAATGGTAAAACACGCTATGCCTAAATTCATCCAGCTGACAGCCAGCAGCAGTGACCTGGCCGCAGCGCTGCAGCTCTCCATGAGGGCCGTTCAACATGAAAACGTCGACGTCAGGATTCATGCGTTGACCAGCCTCAGGGACATGATGCACAGCAAGCAGGTACACACACACACACACACACACACACACACACACACACACACACACACACACACACACACACACACACACACACACACACACACACACACACACACACACACACACACACACACACACACACACACACTGTTAGACAACTACTTCTGAAAGGACCAGAGTCCAAGCTTCTTGTTTGTAAGTTATAATCAAATTTTTACCGCTGCAGTTTACCGACTTAAAGTTACCATAACGTTCCAAACCATAGAATAAATATCCTCCCTGAAGAAGGCTGTCTGTGCTGCTAAGCGTGGGTTGCTTCTCCCTATGTCTTTTACATTTTCTATTATGAAATAGCCAGTAAAATAAAGGCTTTTTAAATAATTTTGAAGAAGAGTACCTTGGATTTTCCTTTTTTTTTCTATACTTAATTGAATTCCCGACCCCAAAAAGCACCTTCAAACATTTGACTGAGCTTCCTGAGCACCCTGGACTTTTTTTTGTCTCTCATAGAAATAAATATGTTTCTTTATGTTGTGGACTGCAGGAGTGGCTGCTGCGGCATGTTTGTGCGAGTGAGGCGGTGGAGCCGGTCATCTCCAGCCTGGTGTCAGTGCTGTTAAAGGGCTGCCAGGACTCGTCCCCAGAGGCCAGGCTCCTCTGTGGGGAGTGTCTGGGGGAGCTGGGGGCCGTGGATCCCGGACGTCTGGACCTGTCCCACACACACACCCATGGCGACCGCAACACCTTCGTGGTAAACTAAAGACTGCATTCAGAGACAGAGGATAAGTAGGGATTCCCCCAAAATGGAACTCTGTCAGGAACTAAATGTAAAAGTATATTTTTCTATGAACAGAGTGGAGTTGATGATCCCAACTTCGCCTACGAGCTGCTGACTGAACTGACCAGAACATTTCTGGCTTACGCCGATGACGTGAGAGCACAGGACTCTGCTGCTTATGCAATTCAGGTACTCCCACACTTGTGCAAGCACTCACTTTGCACTTTAATTTGTGTGTGTCTCTTTTTTAGTTTTTTGTTGGCTCATGTCATGTCAGTAATGTGTGTGTTTGTGTTGTTGCTGTCATGTACACTGTAGGAGCTGCTGTCGATCTTTGAGTGCCGTGACGGTCGAACCGACTCGCCGGGGCGCCGTCTGTGGAGGAGATTCCCAGAGCAGATTCAAGAAATACTAGAACCACACCTCAACAGCAGGTATTTGAGTTTACACACACACACACACACACACACACACACACACACACACACACACACACACACACACACACACACACACACACACACACACACACACACACACACACACACACACAGACTTGCAGCACATATGCACTCTGATCCTGTCTTGGACACCTTGGATTAAAAAAATATATATATTTACGTATTTGCACTTAAATCTAGCTGTTCGGAGTTTGCACTTTCATAGTTGAATGCACTTCATGGAAGTTGCTTTGGATAAAAGCGTCAGCTAAATTAAATGTTATGTAATGTAATTGTCTCACACACAGCCTAATTCAGGGGATCAAATCCCTCAAGTGAAACTTCTTTGTCCTCTTTCTTACCCTATCTCTCCTCCCTCTCTATCTTCAGGTATAAGAGCAGTCAGAAGGAGGTGAACTGGTCTAAACTGAAGAAGCCAGTGTACTTAAGCAAGAGAGGCAGCAAATTCTCTGACTGGTCGGCCACCTGGGCCGGATACCTCATCAGCAAGGTAAGCTGATTTATCTCTCACTTTTGCAGAGCCAAACAGATACACATCTAATATATCCATCTCGTCCAGTTTGTTAGATTCTTAACACTTTTTTTTTCTTAAATACATGTGTAACTAATAACATTATGACATTTTGAGTATCAAAATGGAGGTGAAAATAGCAACCGTGAGAAAGCCTTTTCTTTATGAACAGTCACAAGACAACTGAAAAAACCTGCAAAGGTTAAAGCACATTGAACATGAACAAACATGAAACATGTTATATATTTAAGACAATAATGGCACCAACCCGATAATCGGCCGTCGGACAGTCTGGCGAGGTTAGTGACTCGAGTCTGTTCGGTGTGTTCCATGCCGTCGTCCGTCGGAGCGGCTGTCTGCCTTCATTTTGGCCGATTTTCACATGTTGAATCGGAAGGCGGGCAGTCGGTCTCAATGACCAATCTGATTGGTGGAGTGCTAACCCAGAAATGACGAGCGTGAAGAACGGCTCTCAAAATCTGACAAAAATCTTTTAAACTGACCTTTGTCGATCTGAAATGAAGACAGAATCTGCATGGCCTATTTCTCACTTAAAATGTTTTCAAAAACACGTTTCAGTGAACGAGCCGCCATTATGGCCGGCTGGAGAAGCCAGACCCACGTGACGCATTCGTCATTTCCGGTTTTCATTTTAGCGCCGCCTGCTGTTATAGAGGCGTATTACGTCTTGCGCACGCGGAGAACGTATGCTCAAGTCGGTGTCGCTTCTGTGTGTTCCGAGGCACTTTTTGGACCTCAGGGAGCCAACTGATCAGTCCGACTGCCTTTTCTGTCGACGGTCGGCCGACAGTTTGGTGTGTCAGGGCCTTAAGATTATCAAGATGAAGACAAAAAATAAATAAATTACATTTCAGGCAGGTAATATAGCAATGTATGTGCTTTTGTCAATTTCACATCTTTTATAAAACCTCATAAAAGTCTTTTAAGCCAGAGGTTTTAGGAACTGTTTTCTCATGTGTTTCAGGTGAGACATGAACTGGCCAGCAAAGTGTTCACCTGCTGCAGTTTCATCATCAAACACGACTACAAGGTTACAATCTACCTGCTGCCTCATATTCTGCTCTACATGCTGCTGGGCTGCACACCTGCAGAACAACAGGAGGTGAGGACACACACGTAGTATAACTAACAGAAGACGTTAATCAAGCTTTTTGGGTTGGTTTTCTTTTGGCATAAATAAGGCACTTCCTTCCAGGTAACGGAGGAGATGCTGGCTGTGCTGACAGCAGGTGATGGACGAGGAGCGGAGTGTGGTCAGGTGACAGCGTCCAGCCTATCGCAGCTCAGCACTCAGACTGTGTTTAGCATGATGTCTCACCTCACACAGTGGAGCCGCCACATCCTCTACTCCAAACCCAAACAAAACGGTAAGTGACCTTAATGCACAAGTTTCTAGCTGTTCACTGCAGTGCTGAAACACGTAAGTTAGAGTAAAAGAACGTTAGATTATTGGTATTAGGGCTGCACAATATATAGTTTTTTTTTTTTATGGCCATCGCAATATCAACTGGCGCAATAAACACATTATGAAAGGCTGTGAAATATTGCGAGAAACACTCAGAAGTATTTTTGTCTCAGTAGAAAACCGCACTTTAAAATGTAACCCTCAATGTTTTTTTAATGGGGCTTTTTTTTATTCAATTCAATGATCAATTTTTTCAACAAAAGAATGTTGGTAATGATTTCCTTTCATTTGTTTTAAGTTCAACAAGCACTTTGTTGTATTTTAGCAGAATAGGGAAAGCAGCAGAAATGCAGAACTGAGTACACTTTAATATCTGTGTATTTATTGCAAGTAATATCGTTATCATGATATTCAACAACATTTTTGCATATTTTCCTCATTTTGTGCAGCCCTATATTGACCCTATTTCTTTGTATATTTGTATTTAGAAAATGCTTAGGTTTCATCAGCGTATATCTATGACAACAGAACAGAACCTTATTTACATGAAAATTTTAATGATTAGTTCAGAAAAAAAAAAGAAATTCAATGAACTGAATGTAAATGCATGTATCGTTGTTGTTCTCTAACCTGCATGATTAACTCACACTTGAAGTCAAAAGCTAAAACGTATCATTGCAGAGAGCGGCGAGTATCAGCGTGTGGTGGCCTTCCTGAAAGGTATTCCACAGGACGTTCTGGCCAAGGCCTCTCTACGATCCAAAGCCTACACTCGTGCCCTCATGCACTTTGAAGCATACATCTTAGAAAACAAAGAGAACATCCAGGACCATCTCACCTTCCTGCAGGTCAGACAGCAAGTCATTTAAATGTATTTTTTGATAAAGTGAGTGCTCAATTCCTCTGCTTTTAGATTGGAATAAAAAACATCTTGGCATGGCACTGGTTGCTTAGAAGGCTGTTACTATTATGTTGATGCCTTACAGAATTACTGTTATTAGACATTTAGAGTCATTTGACAGCAGAAGCTATTAGAAAAAAGTTCAAATAAATGGTACGGTTTGGTGGCCGGGTTGGATCAGTGGGTAGAGCAGGCGCACATATACTTGGAGGTTTATGCCTTAACGCAGAGGTCCAGGGTTCGAGTCCGACCTGTGACAATTTCCTGCATGTCTTCCCCCTCTCTCTCCCCTTTTTCACCTAGCTGTCCTATCAATTAAAGGCGGAAAAGCCCCAAAAAATAAAAAAAATATTAAAAATAATCCCCCCCCCCAAAAAAATGGTACGGTTTGGTTTACGAGCAATCAGAAAATTGGGATCTGGACACAAATCTGAAAGGGCTTACCTTATATTAGCTTACTCTGCTTTCATGTGTTTATAAAAATTACAATGTGATGCTGCTAAAAGTCAAACGGTAATGTTGAGTTCTTGTTAACTGGAAGTTGCAGCTCTCTGAACTTTTTAATGATTGGCTGTGGCAGAGACTGTATGCTGCGATGCATGAGCCTGATGGTGTGAGGGGGGTCAACGCCCTGAGAAGGGAGGAGCCGTCGCTACGGGAACAGATACTGGAGCATGAGAGCATCGGCCTGCTCCGAGACGCAACCGCCTGCTATGACAGGGCCATACAGCTGGAGTCAGACCAGGTACACACACACACACACACACGCACACGCACACGCACACGCACACGCACACACACGCGCACGCACACACAATAAAAACGTCTAAAAAAAAAAAAAACTGCCAAAATGCCTTCTACATGATGCGTTTATATACTGTAGAATGTATTTAGTGCCGCAGTATGCAAATAATATAACTTGTATCCCAGAAATTGGTTGATTCTGTAATACATATGGTGTTCACGTTAAAATGTCACACCCGAAATTGATCTCTTGGTCCTCTATGTTAAATTTAATTGTAAAAAAAAAAACAAATGTATATTCTAAATTTGCTTTCTAAAATCTTGCCAAAATAAAATTTCAGTTCTTAGCTCTTAGCTCACCAACATTTCTAATAGGGGTGCACAATTCAGAAAATGTCACGATTCAATATCAATTTTTAGGATCAAGATTTGATTCAAAATCGATTTTCGATTCAAAAACGATTCTCGATTGAAAAAACAAAACAAAAATAAACGATTCACAGTATGTAAATGTAGTTACTTTTCCCATGTGATTGCAGTAGACATAGAATTTAAAAGAAAAACACAACAAATTAAATGTAGTTTGATATTACTTTATATGTCTTCATACGTACAAAGTGCCAAGCTTTGGCCAGCTTTCAAATACATTTAATTCAAGTATAAAATAAAGCTGTTAAATAAAAAGAGCTTTTCGTTCAGAGTTCGGTGGGAGTTTAGAGCATTGAAAGAGGTTAGGTACTTCAGGTTGTTGTTCGTCCACGTCTTTAACGTTAATCTCTGGGTCATGGCGTACCATGTGAGTTCTCAAGTTTGTGGTGTTTCCAAAATACTTAACTTTTGCTTTGCAAAGCCTGCATATAGCATGATTCCTATCAAGTTCCGTCTTCCCATCGAGGTTATAAGAGCCAAAATGTGCCCAAACTCTCGCCTTCAATGAGGATGGAGCAGGTTGAATAATTCTTTCTGTGAGGTTTGCCATTGTTTGCGCCGACTAAACTACTTCTGCTGCACTCGTTCTTCTTTTGATTAACAAGAGTGCCCAGGCGTCAGTGTGAATTCGACGCAGCGCCATCAATGGGAATGGCGAGCTAAACTCATTTCAGGACAATAGTATACACGCCTAGCCTAGAAATCTAGACGCACCCTAGCGGCAGCAAATTTAATTTGCAGCCAGGGGGGTCTTGGCACTCTCCGTTGGCTTGCGAACTGGAAAAAACAAACTGGTCAGGCCAATCACATCGTATATAGAGTCGGTGGGCGGGCTTATGGCTGCTGCTGCTGGGAACAGCGGTCTTCTGGAAGACTTGGAGTTAAGCTTTTCTTTGAGAAAAGAACAAAGAACGGCACTGAAATCATTCTTAAAAAAGGAAGATGTGTTCGGAGTTTTGCCGACCAGATACGGCAAAAGTTTAATCTATCAACTAGCTCTGATACCTTCTTCGTTGCTCTGCCTGGTTGTAGCGCTATCCTATTGCGTGCAGAGGGAATTTGAAAGACAACCGTTTATCCCGCCCCTCGGATTGAGCTCCGTCAATGGTGAGCTCCCAGACCCAACATCTTGATGTGGGTCTGGCTTGTCAGGCTAATACACGCTATTACAAAATGAAAATAAAAAAATAAATAAAAATGAATTAATCAAATTTGAATCGGTAAAGCTTGAATCGCGATACGAATGTGAAGCGATTTTTTTATTTATTTATTTTTTTTATTTTTTATTTTTTTGGCACACCCCTAGTTGCTAGTAGCAAATAAAAGGTAGTGCAAGGTTCTGAGCAGTGTATTAACGAGTTCCTCTACCTTTTAACAACAAACGGTTAAAAAGTGATAAAGGCTGTTTGTCCCTGACTTCAAAAATGACTCGTATACAATATGTCAGTTCTTTGGTTAAGGTTTGGTAAAGTTTAAACTGCTTAGGTTTAGCGAAAGATTTAGGTTATGGTTAAGGAAAAAGACAGGATCATAGCTGTGTGTGGAGCAAGAATTGGCAGGCAATTAGCTTAGCTTAGCATAAAGTATGGAATCAGGGAGAACCAGCCATCCTTGCTCTCTACACACTTCAAAAATACGCCTACCAGCACGTTGAAAGCTTAATATAAAAACGTCAAGTTGTTTTAAGTTGAGTAGCTAATGTTGCAATTTTTTGTTGACTATCAGCGGCTTGGCACAGAGACTTAATGCGGTTGCCTAGCAACCTCATAGTGATGACAAGAATTCAAAAAATGCCTTGTTGCTGAGACTGGACAAGAGGTCGTTTATCTAGAAAAGTATATATGTAGGTTGTTTTATGTGTATTCACAAAAGACTGATGCTGACCTACCGCTGGTGAGGACAGTGTCATAGTATCATAAAAACATCTGTATTCAAGCCTAATTGAAAAGCTGACTGTATTATGTGGCGATGCACAGATATGTTGTCAATCATCAAATCTTGGAAAAAACCAATGACGAGGTCAGTGTAAACATTTAAACTGTGGAACTCCCAAAGTTACAACATTCAGGAAACGATTCCATTCTCTGTGTGTTATGACAACAGCAGGTCATCACATAACTACTGAAACGTTATATCTGGAGTCAGTACCAAAACAAGCAGTGTGAGAGAGAACCAAGATACAACACCGATAGACCCAGAACTATTTATCAGTGACAGGCTGCATCTACACTAGATAGACATTCGAAGATCTACCAGCTAAACATGGAGAACAGCAAAGGGCCCTTGGTCTTCTACAGGTTAGCCACAAAGTTGGAAGAGTGTGAGCTGGAAAAGAAGGCTCTTGAAAAGCAGGTGGAGGAGCTGAAGGCTCAGCTGCAAAGTGCTGAAAACCACAGCGGCGGTCAGGAGAAGGTGAAGCAGCTTGCCACTAAACTGGAAGGACAGATGATCCCAAGAGAGCGAGTAATGGAGAACTTGGGAAAACCGCTTCTTCACGAGAAAAGCACCAGGCTTCAGGAGAAACTCAGCACTCTGCAGGATGAAGTCAGGCAGCTGAATGATTTGTTGGGGCAAGAGCGTGCAATAAACTTCCAGGAGCATAATATGGGGCTGCATCTCAGCAGAGTACTGCAAAAGACTGGAGAACAGCTGGCTCGACAGAAGAGCCTCAAAGAAATATTCATCAAGAAAGAGAAGGAAGCACGCAAAGACCTGGAGAGGCTGAAGAGGCTTTGTGACACAAAGACCATGGACAGCATGGGGATTGCCACTGACGTTCACAACGATATCAAAAAGAAGAAGAAGAAGGAGCTTCAAAAAGACTACGAGGTGCTCAATGTGAATTTCTCAATCAGCCAAGAAAAGTTCTCGGCAGAGCTCGGGGTTGAAAAAGACAGAAATGAAGCTCTTCAGCAAGAACTCGAGCGGCTGAAAGTTTCACATCACAGGTCTGAAAGTGAGCTCAAGGCTGAAAGAGAAAAGAGTGGCAGCCTTCAGAAACTGTTTGAGAAAGAGATTCAGTTACAAGCTGAAACGGTGCCAGAGAAGCTGGAGGTCATAAAGCAGCTGAGGGCTGAGCGCGACGCTCTGCTTCAACAAATAGACGAGGAGATCCAGACCCTGAATAAACAGAACAAGACCAACCAGGAGCTGGTCACTAAACTCCGGGCCGAGGTGGAGGTCAGCCAGGGCCTCTGGACTCAACTCGCCAAGCTCAAAGATACGCAGGACGAGGGGAAGGAGACTCCCTCCATGATTCACTGAATGTTGAGCCGCTGGAGAAGATCAAACTCTCCGTAGAGAAGCTTGAGAAGAAGAGAAAAGAAACACTCATCAGCCTGGAATTTAAGATTTAAGAAAAGAGAAGAGTGAAAATCAATTTTTCAATAAAGCATTAAAAAAAAAAAAAATCTGCCTCATTGTAGTCTGCTCGTCTTTTAATGACAAATATAAAAGCAAAGGTTTCGATAGAAACGGTTTCACATTATAAACAAGTTCACATTCTTGAGGATTTCCTGAAATTAAACCCCATGTTTGATACATAGAAATAGATTTTATGTCTATGGTTTGATACTAATGTATTGTCAGCAGATATTCAATTAATTTACATTGAATTTAGTAATTACTTCTCTTACCGGTGGAGTCTGCCATCCCCACACTAGATTTAGTACACACACACACACACACACACACACACACACACACACGGTGCATCTCACTATCTTTGTGGGGACCCGTCATTGACATAATGCATTCCCTAGCCCCTTACCCCCTAGCCCCCCTTAAATGATGGCTCTTATACAGCTGTGGTAAATGGTAACTTACTACTTATACAAACACAACATTTCTTACCGCTAATACTGCGTTCTGCTGGCGAAAAACTGGTGCATATGGTGTAACGTCATCACTCACTCACTAAAAAAATACTGCTAAGAGAAACATAGCCACTATATATATATATATATATATATATATATATATATATATATATATATATATATATATATATATATATTAGGCCATACGATTTTGGCTCCTAACGATCATAAAAACAATGTAATAGAGAAAAAAGCAATTATTTTTGCACATTACGTTTTGCAAGTAAACTCTTATTTTGTCTTGTATTCTGAATGGAGAGAAAAAAGTTCAAATGAGAAAGTAATATATATATATATATATATATATATATATATATATATATATATATATATATATATATATATATATATATATATATATATATATATATATATATATATATATAAGGAAAAAGAAAGAAAACTGTGTGGCATCAGCTGTTGTATCTTTTTGTAATTATTTTCCTTATTTCATATTTTCATTATCCCTTTGTGTGTAGATTGGTCACTATCATGGGGTGATGACGTCTATGCTCGGCCTGGGACAGCTGTCAACAGTCATCACTCAGGTCAATGGAGTCCTGGCCAATAAGTGAGCCACAAATTCATAAACACACACACACACACACACACACACACACACACACACACACACACACACACACACACACACACACACACACACACACACACTAGCCCATCTCATTCTCACTATAGGTGCTTTTTAATTCAAGTTTAACCCACTTTTAACTGTAGGTGGAGAAGGAATAAAATAATCTTGTGACTTGACCTCTTGGTGGTTTCTTAACTAACATACTATTGTGTTTTATACTTAGATAACATGTATGTCAGTTATGATCCACTGAATTAAGCTATATATGCACACATAAAGGCACCAGTGGAAGTCGGAGCTGAACACCTACAGAGTGGAGGCCGCCTGGAAGCTCGGAAAATGGGACCTGCTGGAAGATTATTTGAGTTCAGGTAATAGAACACGGATGATTCTTGAAAGCTGCGACGTATTAAACCATTGGTGGCACTTTATGGCATCAATAGATATCTAGTTAACACATTAAACGTAATGACTAAGTTTTGCTCTACCATTGTGTCTCCAGACCGTCAGTCGAATACTTGGGGTGTGCGGCTTGGCCAGTTACTGCTGTCAGCTAAGAAGCAGGATGGCGAGACTTTCTATGAGAAGCTGAAGCTGGTGAGGAAGGAACAGGTCGTCCCTCTGTCTGCAGCCAGTTATGAGTGTGGAACCTACCAGAGAGGATATGAGTACATCGTCAGGTCTGTGGGTGTCCGTGTTTTCTTGGAATCAGTTACGTTTTTTCTGAGTTGATTCCTGGTTTTCCATAGCAATAACTTGTGAACCTTCAAACTGTGTGTGTGTGTGTGTGTGTGTGTGTGTGTGTGTGTGTGTGTGTGTGTGTGTGTGTGTGTGTGTGTGTGTGTGTGTGTGTGTGTGTGTGTGTGTGTGTGTGTGTGTGTGTGTGTGTGTGTGTGTGTGTGTGTGTGTGTGTGTGTGTGTGTGTGTGTGTGTGTGTGTGTGTGTGTGTGTGTGTGTGTGTGTGTGTGTGTGTGTGTGGTTAGGCTTCACATGCTCAGCGAGTTGGAGCACAGTTTTACTGAGCTGCAGAAACAGAGGGAATGCTCCACCCTCAGCCAGCTGCCTCCCCATTGGTCAGATCGACTGGAGATGACCCAGAATTCCTTCAGGGCCAAGGAGCCTATCCTGGCCCTCCGTCGTGCCCTGCTCAGCCTGGGACCACAGTAAGAAACAGTTGTTAAGATTTCAATATTCACCTTCAAGCATTTTTGTCTGTATGAGCATTATTTTTTATTTGGCTAACTCTAAACAGGTCTAACTCTCCCTGAGTCATGCCGATATAGCATTTTTATTTTCTTTATGTAACCCAGTGTGTTAACAAGTGGCTTTGCATCTGGAACTTTTCAGTATTTATTTCTTAGTTATTAGTTCTTTAACCTGAATAACTTATGTGCACATATGTGTACACACATGTCGTGCCATGAAATCAGGGAGAGTGCAATGATCACCTCCCTCTTGTGTATTATTTTAGGCTTCTGTGTCAATTACTGTATACCAAGCCCAAGCCACATCACAAATCAGGCCTTGTGTTTGCTCTGCAGACCTATGAGCACAGAGATGGTAGGGGAGTGCTGGCTGCAAAGTGCCCGGGTGGCCAGAAAGGCAGGACATCACCAGACTGCCTTCAATGCACTACTGAACGCAGAGAACACACACCTGGCCGAGCTGGTCACAGAGAAGGCCAAGTGGCTTTGGTCCAAGGTATAACCAAGTTTTAAATTCACCCATACAGTATATATACAATAAGAAGCCGATTTTCTTGAAAGATTGCATATAATATATTCGTGCCAAGTGTGTTGTTTTGCCTGCTGTGATTAGTAGTCCTTTTTACACAGCATATTTAGGACCTGTAAAATATAGTAATACAATTTTTTATTTATTTTTTTTAAGATTTTTTGGGGCATTTTAGGCCTTTATTTGTATATGACAGCTTAGAATTTGAAAGGGGAGAGAGGGGGAATGACATGCAGCAAAGGGCCGCAAGTCGGAGTCGACCG
>CM042333.1:25028205-25033205 GCA_023566125.1 Zingel zingel
ATCTTGGCCTCCTTACAGAAGCCTAAGAAGATAAGTCTGAAGGGTTCAGATGGGCGGAGCTACACCATGATGTGTAAACCTAAAGATGACCTGAGGAAGGACTGCAGACTCATGGAGTTCAACTGCCTCATCAACAAGGTGTCTGGTGATATTCATTTATTAAGTCTAACTGTACATTCTTTATAGTTATATTGGGAGTAATAATCTGTCCGCGTTGTGTATATGAATAGAGGTGGACTACTTTACCATTAGTATTTTCTCAACAGTTCACACAGCTATATTCATTAACTCTGAACAGTGACTAAGAAATAGCCAAGACATTAGAAAGGGGACATAATAACATAGAAATAATAAGTAAGCAATCACTAAATAAATTCATAGTACTGGTATGTTTGTTAGTATGTAAATATAGTACATACAGACACGTTTCCCTTTATACTTAATAGGAATATAGATTTTTACGGAAAGAAGACAATAAAAAAAAAACGTAAAACTATAGTAAATTGATCACATCTTCTAACAATTTTAAAGAAAAGGAAAGCTTTTTTTTCCAACATTCTAATTGTCCATCAACAAAATAGTCAATAGTCCTGTGTTTTAAATTGAATTAGTCCATTTCTCCATAGATTGAATTGTAAATTGGTATCTTGGTGTTTAGTCTACTCTATATATGTAAAGTGTCACCACACTATATAGACGGGACAGAATGAGCAGTATTTATAGTATGTGTACATGCTCTCTGTGTGTGTAGTGCCTACGTAAAGATGCTGAGTCAAGACGGAGGGAGCTACACATCCGTACCTACGCTGTGATTCCTCTCAATGAGGAGTGCGGCATCATCGAATGGGTCAACAACACCGCCGGACTTCGACACATTCTCACCAAGCTGTATAAAGAGAGAGGTATACTCCTACATAAAACTACATTAAAACAAATACAAATAAACAGAATAATCAATGTTATAGTCATATTTGTATGTGTGTTCTAGGTATCTACTTATCAGGTAAAGAGCTCAGGAAGCTTATTCTACCAAAGACAGCCCCCTTTGAGGAGAAGCTACGAATTCACAAGGAGGTGCTTTGTGTTCGACACCCTCCTGTGTTCCACGAGTGGTTCCTCCGGACCTTCCCTGACCCGACGTCATGGTACAATTACATTTATGACGACCACTGTTTCACAAGCAATGTCAATGATCCAATTTTTGTTGTGTTTCTGTGTGTGTTATCACGTTTGAGAGGAGCAGTTTCAGTTCTGGGTTTAAAAATGTAGGAGTTTTTGGATGCTTAGGAATTTGAAAAAGATCCATTTCAGAGTTTTTAAAGTTACATTTAGGATAAGGTCACATTCAGGTATTGTGTGTGTGTGTGTGTGTGCGTGTTTACAGGTACAGCAGTCGCTCTGCGTACTGCCGCTCCACTGCTGTGATGTCCATGGTGGGCTACGTCCTGGGTCTGGGAGATCGCCACGGAGAAAACATCCTCTTTGACTCTTTCACTGGGGAATGTGTTCACGTCGACTTCAACTGCCTCTTCAACAAGGTTTGTGTTTGTCCTAAAAAGTTGTATTTATATTGTAAATATTTCAATAGAAATCATGAAAAGAATCATAGACATTTTTAGATATCGTTTTTATCTACTACTTTTTCTGTGGTCTCCCCCTTTTTCCTGTATTCTCTCATGCTCCTTCTTTCCCTCCCCACTAGGGGGAGACGTTTGACGTGCCTGAGGTGGTTCCCTTCCGTCTGACCCAGAACATGGTCCACGCCATGGGGCCCATGGGCACCGAGGGTCTCTTCAGACAGGCCTGTGAGGTCACCCTGAGGTTAATGAGAGACCAGAGAGAACCGCTCATGAGGTACACAAATATTAACATATGGTTTTTGAATAATCCTGTTAAACCTTGTTTCGTAATCTGAGCAAACGCATGCAATGGGGTATATAAATAAAGCAAAAAATATGCTTGAAAAACACTGGAAATAGAGTGAGGAGCATGTATTAAAAAAAAAATGTAACTTGTTTGTTTTTTTTTTGTCACAAAAAAGGTTAAAAATTCAACAATTTTGTTTTTGATTTTTCCCTCGAAGTGTGCTTAAAACCTTCCTTCATGACCCGCTGGTCGAGTGGAGTAAACAGGCCAAAGGACTTTCTAAAGCTCAAGCCAACGAGACAGGAGAGATAGTTAATGAAAAGGTGTGTGCAATTCTTTGATTTTGCCTCTGGAAATATGTTTACATGCATTTAGAGCAGCGTGCATGTCTAATATAAAATACAAGTAAACACATTTTTGGTATTGGCATTACTGTATTGTCTTATCTTTACCTCTCCTTCTCTGCCAGGCGAAAACCCACGTGTGTGACATCGACCAGCGTCTGCAGGGAGTAATAAAGAGCAGGAATAAAGTGCTGGGTCTACCTCTGTCTATAGAGGGACACGTCCACTACCTCATACAGGAAGCCACAGATGACAAACTGCTCTGTCAGATGTATTTGGGCTGGGGGCCATACCTGTAAAACACACACCTGAGTTCATCAAATGAGAGGGAAGCATTTAAAAAAATCAATTCAGGAGAATTTCAGATGCTTTACTATGATCAAATGCCTCCAAGGTGGCTCTAAGCAAGTATAACAAGTGCAAATAAATTCTTGTACATGAAGTTTGTAATAAAGGCAAAGAAAGACATACACCCACCACTGTTTGTTGATGAGCTCTCTATAATGCCAGATTTTTGAGTACTTCCATCATTGTTTAGTTTCCTGTTTTCTGGAAACAAAATATATTTGTTGCATTTCTGTACATTATCTTGTAATAAAAGATATATGTTTTGCCGATTTGATTTTGTTGGTAAATGTGTATGTAAGTAGTGTGTCTTCTAATCTCCTAACCCTCCTACTTAGATTGTCTTTAGCAGTCAGATTGCTTTAATCCTGTGTGTGTGTGTGTGTGTGTGTGTGTGTGTGTGTGTGTGTGTGTGTGTGTGTGTGTGTGTGTGTGTGTGTGTGTGTGTGTGTGTGTGTGTGTGTGTGTGTGTGTGTGTGTGTGTGTGTGTGTGTGTGTGTGTGTGTGTGTGTGTGTGTGTGTGTGTGTGTGTGTGTGTGTGTGTGTGTGTGTGTGTGTGTGTGTGTGTGTGTGTGTGTGTGTGTGTGTGTGTGTGTGTGTGTGTGTGTGTGTGTGTGTGTGTGTGTGTGTGTGTGTGTGTGTGTGTGTGTGTGTGTGTGTGTGTGTGTGTGTGTGTGTGTGTCCCAATCAGCTGACCTTTTTCACAGGAACACAAATTAGAGCAAAGTGATTCCTCCTGAAAGCCTTAGAGGCTGAAAAAGACTGGGTGAGAGTAGTAGTATGATGGCAGTGGTTTGCAATTTCTTTAAGTGAGCAAGATTTTTGTTGTCTAGTCATGAGTTCAGACACTCAAAAGGTCACTGTATTTTTTGTCATTACTTTTCTCATATTTGTCAACGCTTGGCTGCTGTTTCAGCTTTCTTTTGGATAAAAGTCTTTTTTTAAGAGCTTTCCAAACCGCACTGGATATGGGGCATTTTTGAGGATGTCAACGAGTGACTTTTGTATTTTTACACTATGGCAACATCATTTCTGCACGACTGTGCTGGAGATTATCTCTAAAATAGGTTGCATATTTCTAAATGTCGTTGGTGGCGTAGGAGTGTAGAGATACTTTTATTCTGAAAGTCAAAGCCGGAAGTGCCGGGCACTCTTTTTTTTTTTTTTCTGTCAGATTTTCTGTTTTTTACCCAGATTAAAACAACTGTTAAAGTCTTAACATTCCACTTTAAACAGCTAGCTAGTTTGCTGTGAAACGGATGCGTATTTAAAAATAATTCAGACGAAATACTGCGGTGAAGCTACCGTTTAAAGCAGCAAATTAAAAGTCCTAAACGGAGATAACGGTGCACATAAATATACCACAGAGTCGGACACCAACGCCTGCTTGTATACTGGGAATCGGCAGCGGTTACGACCAAAACCAAGCTGTAGCTTCACTATGGCTGGATGGATAAACTGACAACAACACACGCAGGTGCTTGCACTTGCGTTGTTTTCGTCTTCGTGTGCTCGGCGTAATCTGGCTAGAGAGTGGTGGTGGTTGGTTGAGGCCATGGCTTTTTATAGCTAACGGTATCTTAGCTAGTCCTGCGGGACCGTTAACGTTCTGTTGGACCACCGAGGACAGCGCGCGACCTTGGGGACGTTGTCATGGATTTGACGCGGTTGGCTGTGGATGCTGGTCAGTTCATCAACCGGGCTGTTCAGGTAAAAGTCGAGCGTTGACTAGAAAATAAACTGCTTGTGGTCGCGCTTTATTGTTATTAAAACACTTCTGAGACATTAATATCACCCTATATGACGGTGTTGAAATGCACTGTCATATCGTTAGCACATTAATAAAACGGTTAAATAAAAAAATGCGTATGCTGTTACTTCGACCAATCTTTCTTTTTTTAAGTGGCTTTGTTATTCTTTATTCCGCCCCAGTACACGGAGGAGAGTCTTGGCCATGCGGACAAGACAGAGTTGGACCCCGGGCTAGAGGAGCTCTTGTCCCGGGCAGACGCCACCAAGACCTGCACAGACAAAATAATCTCCCAGACTGAGGTTTTACTTCAGCCCAATTCCGGTAAGAGACTGTAAATTGTTTATTTATTCGTATTATTTATTTCTATTTTCTGCAGGACCTGAGTGTCCTAATGTGTTTTGAATTCAGACGATGATGATTAATTAATTAAGTCAATTGCACTGACCTCTAGAAATATATACAATACTTACTGTACGTTACCTACATCCCTGATGTATTGGCAAAAAGCCTGTTTTACTGTAGATAAATAATCTACAGTGTGTATACTAATTTAAAGGTGTTGGTGGATGCTGTAATTTCAAGTGTTCATATGAACAACACAAAATAGAGTATGTTGTACTGTACATGTAGATCATTAACTGGCCAAACATTTTGTCCTGATGAACGGTCATGTTTGCACCAAATCACAATCA
>CM042333.1:25038205-25088205 GCA_023566125.1 Zingel zingel
GTGTGTGTGTGGCCACCTCTTGACTTGTGTTACTGAAAGTTGAGGTCATTTTCCATATGAAAACATGTTACATGTGTTGGGGAGTTCAACAAGGTGCCAAAACACCAAGCTGAACAGGACCTTTATGCTATAGCATGGTATAAAATATGTTTCCTCATACACGCTCTGGGTGTTTCCCCCCTCTACACAGTCAAATCACACACTCACTTTTACCCTTTCACCCATACACTGTATGCTTTCACCCCATTAAATCATCCACTAGGTGAAATGGGTATAAGTTTCCAAATCCAGATGTTGGTAATTTTCTTCGTGAGGGCAGACCTGCTATACTGTGGTGTGGGTCCACTCTGGGGACCCTGAATGGAAACACATTACTATAGCACTGACCCTACTGATGTAATCGCCAACTAGCTCTATGCTCTGTGTGTGTGTGTGTGTGTGTGTGTGTGTGTGTGTGTGTGTGTGTGTGTGTGTGTGTGTGTGTGTGTGTGTGTGTGTGTGTGTGTGTGTGTGTGTGTGTGTGTGTGTGTGTGTGTGTGTACACTGTTCACACTTTTAGTTGGTTGCTGCCAGTTTTCAGCTACATTGAGCTGATGTCAGTGTAAGGTTTGATTCAAGTGAAGATGTGGAAATAAATGTGCAAACAGTGATGTAATGTCAATCCAAATCAAGTGTGGATATTTGTTCTCCAGTCAATGTGTTTCTGTTATTTTCCCGTTAAAATCTGCTTGCCGTTCGCCACTTTCTCGTATAATTTACACACACACACACATACACACAGACAATCATTTCCAGGTCGAGGTCTTGATCAGACTTCCCAGGCCAAGTAATATTTGAACCTTGCAGTTAAGCTTAGCTTGCTCTTCTGATTGCAGTTTTCTTAATTGTATTAACGGATAATGAGTTCTGGTGGTGTGTGACATTTATCTCAACCTCAATGCTCACATAGTGAAATACTACTCCATAAAACACTGACAAAAGTGTGTGTTTGTCATGTATTTTGCATTCATCTCATTCCTGTCTGAGGCCTCCTGTCAAATTAGATCGATCAAACGCAGGTTATGTGATATTGATCCGAATACAGTCGGGAGGCCCGGGGTTAAATAACACCATAAACACTTCTAACACACCACTAGATCAACTCTACATTTTAGAGGGGCCTTAGAGTAGGCACTGCCAGTTCTTAAATATTAACTGGTGTTTTGTTCCTGTAACTTTCCTCTGACTCAGCCAAATGAGAATAGATTCATCTCGATCTGTCCCTAGCTGCTCATGAGTGCATTTCCACCACACTGATGCAGCAAGTACCTGCTATTTTTTTTTTATCATTTCCGGTATGCATCCTCTCTGTCAGCTGAGACTGCTCACTTTCTGGTCCTCTTGTGATGTTGTGTTAATGTGTGATACAGGAAGGAAGAGGAAACTGAAATGATGTTTTGAAGATCTGGTTGACATGAGTGAGTTATGAAAGCAGATAAAGGGAATTGGGATGTTTGTAATTATATTTGGCTCAGCCCTTTCCTCTACTTAAGGGCCACAGACGGATAACATTTCTATGGATTGGTACAGTGTATTATTTATTTATTTATTTTATTCAACTTTATTTACTTATTAATTTATTCAGGCGAATTAGAAAACCTCAAAGTTAGAAACCTTTTTTCCGAGTGAGATGTGGCTGACAGCAGCACAGAAAAAACATACAAAACCAGGCAACAGATAAATGGATACCAAAAACATATAGTAATAGTGAAATAAAGCTAATAATTGGCCTAGAACAGCCACAATTAATACTGGAGTAATTTACACTACACTGGCTTTGCATTCTGCCAGAAACATCAGGTCTATCAGGTTGTATTCATTTCAAGTGGCTGGAGCAGTAAATATGAACGCTTTCTTTCCCATCTCTGTCCATACATTAGTGACGGACGTGATCTGAGATAATGATTACAATGTGAAATTTGCAGAGATGTGGTGGCAATTTGCTCAGATTTGCCTTATAAATGGTAAACACTCTAAATACAGTCAACTTATGGAAAGAGATGGACAGCTAACTGGAATAGAAAGAACTAAAATGGTTTTGATTTAGTCACAAATCTCAATGCACTTCAATGTTCAGAGTCCAACATGTCGCGACACTGATCTATTCATATACAACAAATCACTAAAATTAAGAACCAGTAAAAATGTGGTAAATGAAATACATTTTTCAAACCAAATACCTTGATATTTGTAACAAGTAACTTTTATTGTCTTCCCCTGGACTGTAACAATGTTCACAATGTCAATAGACTTCCTTTTAGTATTTGAAAACATCATCTTAGATGTATCTGCATTCAAGGCGGAAATTATGAAGCGCATCTGGGCGAGAAGATCCCCAGGTATACAAAACATAATCTGCATAATGAGGAGTATTAATTCCATGTGTGTTAACACTTAGATCATTTATGTAAAGAGAAAATAAAAGCGGGCCAAGCATAGAGTCTTGAGGTACTCCCTTTAGTGCAGTAAGCCAGTTTGAACAGTGCCCATTGACTTTGACACATTGAGTCCTACCTGAGAGATAATCACTAAACTAGCAGGACATGGTCCAGGGTTTAACATTCTTTTTTTTAGATCAGATATCTATTATTTTGACTCGTAACTGTGTCTTCCACTGCACTGTGTTTAGTAAAATGTTAAGCTATAACATAACCATCAATGAATAGACTCTTTTATAACATCATTAGACACTAAAAGTCATCTGTCTTACAATTGCTCTATTGTTTAACAGTATACTGTATTTTAATTATATCTCCATGGTTTCCTCCCTTCCTATTTCTACATATTAGGAATAAAAAAAAGGGATACACCCAGTTCTCATTAAACTAGCCTGTGTTGGCTGACTTTGCTGTGTTAGTACTGTATGCGGTTTATTCACCAAAAAAGTCCTGTTGCTGTTTTACATCGGCTGTTTTTAGCCAGTGAAGTTCTGCTGACAACACCCACTGTCACACTTTCGCTTGCATATTTGGTTCCGTCTGGACAAACCAGACGACAGGATCTGTTTTCATGTAATTCTCTCTGGTCTTAATAATTAGAAGAAATACTCTCCTTGTCTGTCTCTCTGCTGTTCCTTTCCATCTTTCTCACTCTGCTATGCTTTTGCCAATCCTTCATCAATCATCACTCATCCTCTTCACTGCCAGCTGGGAGAGTTGTGTGACAGCTAAACTGTAGGTGTGGTGTGCCGGTGGGGGTGGTAAATAGCGTCTGGTGGCTGCTGATAAATGTAGCTCCTCTTTTTTGGAGCCATGATGACCTAAATAGAAAGATGACCTATAGAGAAAAAAATGCTTAAGATGGTCACCAATGAGGACAAGATGAGAACACCAACTGTTTCTGACATGCATCCACTGAATGTTATTTCACACCTGCAATTTTGACATGTGAATTTATTGCTTTCCTGAAGGGATCCTAATTATTTCATTTTGTGGAAGTGGGCTAGGGAAATGCACACACTCATGCCCACAGTGAGGTATTTTTGCTGCAATGAGAAAAGGAAAATGTATACACATTTCCGGTGTCCCTCTGTACCTTTCATCACCAACTTTTCAATTACTTTTTCTCTCTAACTCTTTCTGTCCATCTCTTCCTCTGCAGGTTTTCTCTTTTCCTGAGATAAACCTGCCAACGTCCACCCCATTTAGTCCCTCTGCTACAATTAGAATCTGCCAAACAGAGAAAGTTATGGAGTTATTGGCAGACATGCTGACATCTGAAGGGCGAGCTCAGTCTAGAGGTCTGCAGAGAGTAGAAAGGTCATGGCTTTTCCTCTAACCTTGACATGTCCTAATTCTGCTGCTTAACCCCAACACCTGTTGATCAGAGCCCTCTGTCTATAATAATAAAGTCATGTGGCCTTGCTACGAGACCAATAATTCCTAATTCTTCCTCACAGAATGTATAATCGACAAGGTAACCAAGCAACAAAATACAATCACAGCCAGAAAGTAAATTTTACAGTGTTGCTTAGCAACACAATTTAATTTCAAGTGGTTAACGCATACTCATTGCAAGCTTAAAATATAATCCAGACTGCAGTGTGGCAATTTCTTTTGGTTAAGTGATTTGGTGTTGATGCACTGAGCAGGGAGTGACTCTGACTCATCAGTAAAAAGGTCGGAGAGGCACACAGACCTAAAGAGGGTGTGTGGATTGAAATGTCTGTGAAAAAGCTGTAAACTGTGACTGTAGAGGACATTTAACAATGAAGCTCACAACGATGGTATGCTTCTTCCAATGACAAAAACGGACCTATATTTGTTAAATTCATATTTTTTGTACATACTGTGTTTAATTCATATTTTTTGTACATAGTGTTTCTATATTATACATAACTGTATATTTGTTTTATCCAAGTATAGTATACTTTACTATAGTACTATACTATAGTATAATTATACTACTGATGTCTTTTTCTTCCATGCTGTATTCATTTTAAGTGTTTATTCTGTTCTGTTTTGTCTTATTTATACAATTTCTATTTGTGTAGCATAACTGCATTTCATTGTGCAATCATCTATTGTATAATAAGAATAAAACTGAACCTTGACAGATTTTAAAGCTCAAAGATGTAATGATATAGAAACCAAACATATTACAAACCTAAGTGAAGCAGGAATGGGTTTTTCATTTGTCTGGTAGGGATTTAATGCTGAACAGCAGCCATAAGTGACAATTACGGGATAATGCTAAATGCTTTTAGAAGTGTAGAAGAATTCAGCAAACTGACCCAGTTATGTCCGTCATACAGCAATAGCTATCTACAATTTGCTACCTTTTAGCTAACATTAGCCACCAAATGCTACTGGTCATACCAGACCAAGTAATGCTGTGCAGTAGCAGGAGATGGCTATTTCTACTTTCAAATGTTACAAAATCTTCCCTTAAAGACAGTTCTTGCATTTAAACTGTGGTGGCTCTTCCTTTCTCCCCGTTGTATTCTCTTCTGTTTCTCTGTTTCCTCTCCCTCCATCCCTTTTTGTTTCCCCATCTTCCCCTGTGCCCCTGTAACTCTGTTCCTCTTTTCTCATAAGTTTGACTTTTGACATGTTACCTCCACTGAAGCATTACTCACCCAACCTCCACAGCACCCCCACCTCTGTCCCACCCTCCTTAACTTCCCTCCTTCCCCTGTGCTGAGTTTATAAGTCAGAACCCGCAACAGTTGGCTCAGTGTGAAGAGCTTTACATATAGTGAAGGGGGAGCAACTGGAAAACTTACACATCTGATATAGATACTCGTGATATCTTTAAAAGCTTCATCATGCATGTGTTCAGGATCTGGCGTGTGCTGTGTGTGCTTGGCTTAGTGGGTGCATCCTTGTGTGTGAATGAGGTTGAGTATGAAGGGAATTACGCAGACAACTATGACAACGAGATATCTCAGGACCAGCAGGAGGGTGAGTTTTGTTTATTTGTCCTTTTGCCTTTTTGTTCACTGCTTGTTTGAACAGATGGCCTATTGTAAGAATTTCCAAGAATTTGTCCTCAGCTGCCATGCCTGATTTCATTAAGCAAATAATTATATTAGTGATTGAGAATTCATCAACACACTTTTCAAGGGTCTATTCTTGGTCCACTTCTATTCTCTCTATACATAACAAGCGCAAATTTGCAATAGCTGCCAGCACTGCGTCGTGTTGCGTTGCGTTCATGAATTCACACACACAACCTCACAAACACTTGGCCTCCTAGGGAAAAACTGTGGCCACCAAAAAAAAGTATGGTTATATTTGGTTTATTATAATGTAAGCAACTTTTCAACTGACTATGCGACTTGCATCTCTGTGGTTGTTATCTCCAGGGCAAACTCCAACCCCACCATGCCAGGCTGCAGATTTCTCTCGCTGGGACAAGCTTTTCATCACTCTGGAGGACTCCAACATGAGGCAGAACATGCTCATGGAGTCTCTGGAACAATGCTGTGGAGGAATGGTCTCTCTCAGGACCCAGGTGGACAAGCTGGTTAAGGGGACATGCCAGCAGTGTCTAACCAGGCTGGAGTCAGTGTGCAGAGCGCAAGCCGACCAGGCAAGTGTCAGGCTGCAGCAAGGCTTGCTGGAGCTCCGGGAGGAGGAAGCAGAGAGGGAGAGGAGGTTAAACGCTACCTTGCACCAGCTTCTGCACAGTGGCCATGAGGGGAACGCCCGGCTGAAGCGGCTGGAGGAAGGTAGAGGCAGGATGGGGCACCAACCAACACCAAGACCTGAAGGATTAGGGGCAGCATTTGGCTCGGGGATGAAGCCATTTACATCTGGCCTAAAGGAGCAGGAAGTAACTTTACCGCTGGACATAGACACAATGGAAAGGGCTCTGGTTGCCATAGCAACAGAGCTGCAGAATGTTCACCTTCAGCTGAGCAGAGTGATAGAGCAGGCAGCAACACTGAGGAAGGACAGAGGAGACACATAATTTGCCCAAAGGGAAAAAATAAGATTGTCTGGGCACAATCCAGTGATAATGATTTTTGCACTTACTCAGTTTATAATGCTGTTTTTCAGGGGTCCTTTTTAAAATTTAAATGTGTGAGCTTGTTTTTGTCTGGAGACAATGAATTTAAATGTACCATGAATGTTGTGGGTTTTACTATAATGAATAAAAACTAATGAAACAGCCCAATCAGTCTCATGGAAAGGTTTCCTCCCTCCTCCCACACAGTAATCCACTCATTTTTAGAGCCACACTTATATGTTTATGCACATGCCTGCGCTTTCATTTCGGTGCATGTGTTTTATCCTTTCCGTCACGTGCCAGCGCCACCTCAATGTTTGTGTAGTTTGTGGTGTTGTCTGCAGATACCGACAACCACAAGGTTTTGGATTGTGTTCGGTTCTGGGCAGGTCTCTCCCTCTCATTAGCTGCTTTAAGAGTGTCTGAATGCTAAGAGGCCACGAATTATGATGCTCAGAGTCTTTAGGATTTATGAAACTCTACCAGAGCTATTACACTGCCGCCCATCCCTCCTGCAGCTGCACAGAGACGAACACGCACACGTTCAGTTATTAACCACACAGTGGATGGTGTTGATTGGAAGTACTTTCTGTGTATTTAACAGTTTATGTATGATGGTCCCAGAAGATGTCCTCATTCATTGTTGAAGTATTGTTTTGTGGAGTTTATAGAGCTAGAGAGGAAATTAGGCAAATGAGAAAGCAGAAAGAGGGAGCAAGAAAGAGAGATGAAAACTGAGAATGAAGAGGGAAAAATCTGTGACGGAAGAAGTAAAAGCAGCAATACCACAATGTAAAAATACTCCATTACAAGTATTGTAATACAAGTAAATCTATCAAAAGCAAAAGTTCTTATTATGCAGCAGAAAAAACCCAGTCAGTGGTATGCTATTATATATTTTTTCATAATTATTACTGATGTGTTAGCCTGTTAGCAGAATTTTAATAATGTAACTGATCAAGAAGGGGCTCATTTGAAAATATTTATATATATTTAGGTAGTTCAATCTATAACAAAACATCATACTTTATAAACTGGTCCCAGGTTTTGTATGTCAAATCTTAACCACTGCCAAATAAATGTAGTAGAGTAAAAAGTACATTACCTTCCTCTAAGATGTAGAACAGTATGCCGTAGCATAAAAATGAAGTATTCAAGTAAAGTGCAAGTACCTAAAGATTGTGTTTCACTAAATGTATCTTGTAGCTTTCCACAACTGGGCAAAACATAGCAACAAAGAACATTTGAACCGTATGTGAGTTTAATTAGGCCAGCCCACTGACATCATATGAGTATTTTCACTAATGAAAGGCTTACAAGCATGAATGTATATTTGTGCCCATTCCTACTTGTGCCCATTATGTGTGTGTGTGTGTGTGTATGTGTGTGTGTGTGTGTGTGTGTGTGTGTGTGTGTGTGTGTGTGTGTGTGTGTGTGTGTGTGTGTGTGTGTGTGTGTGTGTGTGTGTGTGTCCCTTTCCTTATAAATCTGCAACTGGGTGGAGAATTACAGGCGAGATCTGAAGTTTTTTTCTAGCCTTTTTCTTTGATGTCACAAATAACAACGATAGTAGTTATATCTCATTTCCTACTACATCTATTTCATCATGGTATCCAGCATGCACGGAAACACATGCACACATTCACACACTGTTCTCTTCAATGTGGGGGCAATTGTGTTTATTAAAAGTCTCCATCTGTGCAGTGTAGGTGGATTTGAGTGAATGGAAGCTCTGTCATCTCGTGTTATGTTGGCGCTTCATTCATTTTTATCACAGAGAAAAAGCGACAAAGAGGAAAAAAGGAAAGCAGGATGCTAATGATGTGGAAAATAGAGGATAGATGCTGACAAAAGAGTGACAGGTAGTGATAAGACATAATGACTGTTCTCCACACATAGAACAGTGTTTTTAAGAGCCAGCTGACCAGACTCGGCACAATACCCAGCCTTGCTTTCTGCCCTGGCTTCCTTCTCTTTCATCTCTGTTTCGTCATCTGCCATCCCTCTCCTTTCTCTCTTGCTTCTTATCTGTATGCCAATCCCATCATCTTTCTCTCTCTACCCCCATTTATCTTCCTCTAATTGTGTGTCTCGCTCCTCTTTCTTGCCTCGCATCCTGTTTTTTACTCTCTCTCTCACCGGCAGCAAAATAGATGGCTTCAATTATTGGCCAACCCTCAGCTGGCTGTTTAAAGTGACTGACATTACACTCTTGTGAAATGTAGCCAATATATAAGCATATGCGCACACACACACACACACACACACACACACACACACACACACACACACACACACACACACACTCAAGGGAGGTGAGATACTGACTGCAAGTGGCTTCAGGAATGCATTGTATTCATCAGAGCGATTTTAATGTCACATCACATAGTCACTATAACAGACAACACAATATTGGCACTTTCTCAAAAGCAAAGAGGACAATACAAAATAGATAAAGCTCCAGTAAACATTTAGCAGTCTCTTATGTACACTGAAACCAATCTTATGGAGGAGGGAGTGAGGGGAAGACAAGGAGGTGTGAAGAGGAGAGAAGAGATGTCTATTTGATGGGTGAGTCCAGAATCTCCTCATACTCCTCCCTTTGGCGCCGGCCTCCCCCACGAGCAGGTAGCAGCTTCATCGCCACTAGCCAACCAACGCTCAGTACGACCATCACGTTCCCGACGACCTCCGGCGCAGTGGGAGCCAACGGCAGCACTGCCAGATGCAGCAGCATGGCGACAGGTACCTCCAGGCTCTGAGAGGCAGAGACCAGAGCCGGGTGGAGTCGGGTTAGAGCGTGCGTCATCCCCAGAAAGGCTGCTACAGAGCAGGCAACCAGGCCCAGCACCAGGCCCCAGGCTGGGACACTCGTAGGCCAGGACCAGCCCTCCTGGAGCAGAGCCAAGGAGGCTGGGGCCAGCAGGCAGCCCGTCCAGCTCACTGTGAACAAAGCTGTGCCCACTCCCACCCTCTCCTTTAGGGAGCGATACCCAACCAGCGCCAGAGCCATCCACAGCCCTGCAAGAGCCGAAAGAGACCAGCCGAACGCACCCCTCCAGAACACAACCGGGTCAGTTGGTGACTCTGAGTTGCTCTCGTCTGCTGTGGGAAGTAACACAAGCCCCAAACCACACAGCCCTGCAGCCATGCTGATCCCATCAGCCAATCCCAGCCTTTCTTCCAGGAGCAAGAAGGCCAGGGTTGCTGATAGCGCTGTGGTTGCCAGGCGCCAGGTTGTTGTGGCGTTTCCAGGAGAGGCAAAGCTTAAGGAGGAGTAGGCGCAGCACAGGGAGAGAGAGTAGGCGATGCCGTAACAGAGTAGACGTAGACGGTAGCCCTCCGGTCCGAAAGGGTTCTCCCCCCTGTGCAGTGGTACAGCCACAGAGAGGAGCTGGACTATGGACCGAACCAAGAGCAGAAACAGATGGCCCAGGCTGAAGCGTTCAGAGGCCAGGCGGGTCAGAACAATCAAACAGCCGTGAGCCAGCGCCGCACCGAGCAGCCCCACCCAGGTGAGCCGCGACGCAGAGACAGACGCCTCCCCAAAACTGGCCAGCTGTTCTCCTACCCCTTTCCCAGACCCCTTTGCTGCTCTGGCTCCCCCCTCGCTCCCATCTCCTCCCCCAGCAGCCTGAGGTTTGTTAGTCGTGTCCTTGTCTTTGGAGCCAAACAGAGTCAGAGGCCACCTCCGGCTCTCCGTCAGCTGTTTCTTGTCTGACGTCTCCTCCAGGAAGGAGCCAAAGTCCTCAAAAGATGGAGCATCATCGTAGCCCTCATCCCCTGGTTGGGGGAAGTGTGTGTGTACTCCAGGTTGAGGGGAGTAAGGGGTGTGCGTGGTATATTTGGCTGTGACGGTGTGAGGGTGGATCTTTACTCTCTTCTTAGAGCCAGTCAGGAGGTGAGTGGACTCCATTTTAAAGCTTTAATGACGATAGACACCTGCGACGGAAGAGAAAGGACATTTTTAGAGCCAAATACAAGATACATTTTACACTCTTTACTCAAAGCCTCTCTCTGCTTTCTCCCTCACACTGTCCCTCTCAGGGATACCACTTGACATCTCATATATCTTTAATACCTGAGATAATAATAGCAGTGACTCACATCTTCCTATGTGCCCTGCGTGTTTAGCAGAGAATGTACGTAAGCACTGCCCGTCTGAGCAATCACCAGTTTAATTGTTTTTTCTTCTTTGTGAAGAGAGTTCACATTATATTAGCAGAATCATACAGAACCATAATGCCAGATTAACAACTCTATTATTCCGCCTTTTAAACTTCTTGGATAAAATGACCTTCAAGCGGTGATAGAGATCTTTTGCAATGATAGTTACGTAAGCTTCAGTAAGTGCTTCCTGTCTCATTTGTCGTAGCTTTAATCTCACGGCACATACCCACTGCTGCATTTCAGGTTGTAAAACGTCCGTCCAGCAGTCCAGTGGTTTCTTTGCGAGTGGGTAATACGTTCCCATGATATAATGTTTATTCATGCAAAGTGCTAAGTTTTTTCCCTGTAGTTGCAAAGTATAACTCAACAGTAATTTGGCTACTTAAACACAGTAAGTGAACCACATCTTTACTTGACTTATTGAAAGCCTATATATAGGCCCACCTACAGACTCAATCTAAGTGGCAACACAAAATATGTTATTTAGTAACAAGACTAGTCTACAGCCTTACTATGCCACTACACGCTAATGTCAGCATGCTAACAATGTGTACCAAATCTTATGGAAATCCATTCAAGAGTTGTTGAGACCCACTCAAAACCACAAATGTCAACGAATCAAATCAAAGTCTTTAGGATGCATTGTTAGGCATACTATCCATCTGATAGTTGTTAAGAGATTTGGCCATTCCTATTTCCAGAGCCAAGCTGCCGCTGGCTATAAATCACATGGGCCGAGCGAAATACTTCAATACATGACTAATACTAGTAGTATTTGGGCCACAAGGATAACATATCTGATCCCGATATAATTAATTTTATATACGATATTGATAGGTATCATGATAGAGGTTTTCTGGAAAATCAACAAGTTTACTGATAAAATAACTAGACAACAGGGTCTGTCTGTGGCTTATCTAGCAAATTTAACACCTGACAATCCAAGGTACTTCATCACAATGATGCAAAAATCATATAAAAAAAAAACAGTGTTGCCACAGAGCAATCCGGCACATTGATTGTCCCCAATGACTCTCTCCGACGGTTCAATATATTGTCTCTTCATACCGCCCAACCCTAACAATTACCATACATGCATGGTAAAAGTTGCATCATATCAGATTACAAGCAGTTTTTCAGTTTTATTATATTTTTCTAGTCTAACTGCAGCAGCAGGCAAAGTAAAAAGCCGGCAGTTTTGGCAGCTCACTGCTGTTCTCTCATCGTTGGTGGTACAGTCCTTTTGATTTGGTAAGAGCAGGGGGAGGCTGTGAATTAGTGGCTGGCCATGCGACCTTTACTCTCCCCGGAGATGTCAGCCTGAATTGCCTGTTACAAACAACTAGAAGGGTCATGCTGTGAGTGCCGTCAATGGCAAAGAGCTCATGAAGTGTTTAATTTAAAAATAGAATATAAATAAATTTCTTTGAAAAAATGGGCTTTGAGGAAAATTATAGTATTCAATAATTCGTCCTCAAATCACCCCAACTTTAAATTTTGCCCTGCACTAAAATAATGAAGCGTGAATCTGGGTTGAATAAAACGTTTCATGATTTCCCGACTCCAAAGTTCGCTGAATAAAGTAATAAATAACCACAGGCATGAGTTTGCACAGATGCCATTTGAGAAGTAATTTACTACCACCGAAGGTTGGATGAAACCTGATCTGCTGCTCTGAACAAAAAGCACAAAGAGCATTAGCAGATCAGGATGTTCTAGTCTGACTCTTCTCTTTTCGGTCAGTAGTATTTATCTGGATGATGCAGCCTGCATCTGCAATGCTGCTGCTGGTGCTGCCACTGCTGCTGCTCTCAAAACCTTGTTTCACACCTTACACAACAACCCTAAAGTGAGCTGCTACTAGCCAACACCACACCTGCACAATGTGAGAACCACATCAGGTAAAGCTCTGATTTTCAGAGAAGGCTCTTCTGAGGAAATCTGGCATTAAAAAAAATGTAACTGAGCATTGTCAACCTGGTGTATTTATATGCATCTTCTAGCCTGCTATATTTTATTTGAAAAGCAATAGCATCTTTCATATGGGATATTGATATGCCAATCACTTAATGAATGGTACTCCTACACTGTTAATAATTAAACAGCATTATGCAGCTCCCATAGCTTATTTATTCAAAGGACGACTGTTATGTTACATAATGTATCATTTTGGTGGTAAATACATATGTGTCTGTGTGTGTTCTTTGCTGAAGGGTCATTGCACGTTCTTATGTAAATCCATGTGTATGTGTGTGTTTAAGTGAGTGGGTGTCTGTGAAGGGGGGTGTTATTTTCAAGGTTATCAAGGTTCCTTGTGCGCCCCTAACGCCAGAGGGTTGACGCGCGCGCGCGCACACGCGCACACACACACACACACACACACACACACACACACACACACACACACACACACGCACGCACACGGGAGGAAAGGGTTGTGCTACATGTGTTGTCGCGTTTAGATCTCCAATTCATGTTACATCATAAACATATCACTAGTCTCGACACCGGCCCGCACCTGCAGGGATGAAGGTTAGATTCCCGCCCATGGTAGTCTACATTTTGAAAGGTTTTTAAGCATCCACCAAACAGCATGTGTGTATGTATGTATGTATGTATGTATGCAGCCTGTGTATATTGCAGCCTACAATGACAGCCCGACCCGTGACCCATGAAGAATTATTGAATGGAGAGAAGCGCGCGCTCGCTCACATGCTCCAGCAGATTGACACACCTCAGCTTGATCTGTGCACCCGACTGAGTCATTAAGCCAATTAGTGCGCTTCTGTATTTTCGTGTGATTGCGTTCGTGTGGGTTATTTATATATATATATATATATATATATATATATATATATATATATATATATATATATATATATATTATAGGCTATAGTTAAAAAATCCTTAACTCACCTGCTTTCCCGTAAACCAGCGGATCCCGCCGAGTTTAACTTGACTCTCGGTCAGCCTCAGTCATTTACCGAGCATCTCCAAAGCTCCATCACCTCTTCTTGGCCATTTGTTCTTTTGCTACTACCCTTTCTTTCTCTGTCTCCTGCGGCAGTCAATAGTCTCCTCAAGGGCACCGCTACAAGCCTCAGCCCGACCAGAACCTGCGGTCAACTCACTTCACTCTGCTGGAGCAAATGTGTGTTTTATGGCGACCTGCTGCCCGTCCATCACGCTGCATCACGCTATAGGCACTGATACAGATGCTCCTCCTCATCTTACCCACAGAGAGAGAGAGAGAGAGAGAGAGAGAGAGAGAGAGAGAGAGAGAGAGAGAGAGAGAGAGAGAGAGAGATACAGAGAGAGAGAGAGAGAGAGAGAGAGAGAGAGAGAGAGAGAGAGAGAGAGAGGGAGAGAGAGAGAGACAGCCAGAGAGAGAGATACAGAGAGAGAGAGAGAGAGACAGGGAGAGAGAGAGAGACAGAGATACAGAGAGACAGAGAACAAGGGGGGGCTAATTATAATGTCTGAGCATGCGTGACATCAAAACTCCAGCTCTGTATCCCCCCTGATCATTGTATGTTAGGCCAATATGTCACCCCACTGTATGTGTATGTGTGTGTGTGTCCCTTACCTGACTTATATGGGCCATGATTGTCATTACATCCTTTCCTATTGTTTTAAGAATAGAAACACTTTTTTTCTTTTTTTCTCTCTCTTATTTTTTTGTTGTTGGCATCATGCCTTGGTGCTCTCAGCCCCTCAGGGTCCCCAAAAGTCCCAGTTTTAATATTTGTAGTAATTTGATTAATTGCACTTTAGTTTGGGAACATGCACCATTAAATTACAATATGGGCCTTTAAGTCAGGTTCTGCATTATTACTTAATCTTGAGGGGCCAATGTCAAACACTTTTTTCAATACCTTCCTTATTTAAAATTGTACTGTTCTCTTATGGCACCCAAAGCAGGTTGTGCAAGGTTCACAATATGTAATCAAGAAGTATACATTTTAAATCAGAATTTTAACAAAAAGCATTTGGTATGCACATGCATATTAAAATATAACATCAAAAACAAATAAGAGGAATGTATATAATTAGATCTGCTGAGATGTGCACACACTGAATGGTTAAAATACATGTTCACATTATTTTGTGTACTATTGGTCCATTATATTCCTGTTTAAACATGACAAAGCCCCCATGTTCAAAGCAAAATCCACATAGAAATGTTTTTTTTTCTTTCCAGTTTGGTGTGGAACAACTTGACTGGCTGCACAGATCCCTGACTTAAATCCAACACCTTTGGGATGAACTGGGACGACGACTCTGAGCCAGGCCCCATCGCCCAACGTCATTGGCCAACCTGATTGGAAAAATCTCTGCTGCCATGTTCCAAAACGCTTTTACAAAAAAGATGAGGCTCTCATAGCAGCATGATAGTGTTACAATATGTTAACAATTATGATAACATACATTTATCCTTGTAATGTAATGGTGATAGCAGTGTTTCAGTACTTGAGATCGGTCTTGGTCTCAAGACCACTTTTTGAAGGTCTCGGTCTGGTCTCTGAATCGACCACATTTTTACTCGGTCTTGTCTCGGTCTCGGATGAATGGGACTCTGGATTTTATTTCAAGACCGGTCAAGACCACAACTGCAGGGATAACACTAAATGCCTTTGCATTGTCTGATTTATGTGTAACATCATTACTGTGATTGGATGTAAAACTTCCTGCTTCAAAAGCAACCAACAACTTGACTCTTTTTTTGGGGCATTTTCAGCCTTTATTTATATAGGATAGCTAAAGACGTGAAAGAGAGGGGGGAATGACATGCAGCAGAGGGCTGCAGGTCAGAGTTGAACCCAGGCCCGCTGCGTTGAGGAGTAAACCTCTATATATGGGCGCCTGCTCTACAAGGTGAGCTAATTGGGTGCCCAACTTGACTAATTTCTAATTTGAAATTTGTAACTGTTAACCCCCGCTCCCCGTCTCCTTAACATGCACTCCCAAGAAAGTGAATGCGGGAGACAGGAGAGGAAGCTCTGGCTGTCTGGGAGATGTCAGCCAAATCCTCGGTAATAAAAATTGGCAGCCTAAACCATAAGGAGTTTATTTCCAAAACTAAAAGAAAACAAATATTAGCTAGACATATTAGCTAGTTGTGTATATTCTGTATGTTATGGCAATAAAAGAGGTAAATGAAGAATCATTTTAATTTGTTTGCTGTGGGTGTTTTGTATGGGAATTTGAATCTTTCAAATTAATTTGAGGGGTGTCTATGGTTAGCATTTTCCACATTTTATTGTGTCATGCAGTGTGGGACTCACACTGGTCTGGTCTTGGTCTTGTATTGGTCCCGCCCTCAAAGTCTTGGTCTTGTCTCTGTCTCGATACACTCCAGTCTTGGTAATGACTTGGTACAGGTTCTCCTCCACTGTTTGACTCACAAACACCGCACAATATCACACACTGTAATCTTTTTGCAACCTGACAGTAATTGTTTTGACATTTTGCTGCCATAACACTTGTGCGCTCTGCTCCATTTTGAGCTGTATTAACCTTTGCCTAATGCATCCGGGGACCGTCATATTGTTTAATAAGAAGCAATGGTCTCAGTGGAGAGTGACTTCTCCAGTGAGTATATAATGAGAGGCAAAAGATGTCTCTCCATGTTCACTAATTGCTCTAGATATTTGGATTATGGAAATAATACAGCCAATAACCCTGTTGAAGAGCTTTTTTTTATTTCTGTGGTGTCCAAATGAGAGAGTGGGCAGGATTCATTGACAACCAACAACACATTTCACTAATTAGCTCTTTACTGTGTAATGAGGGTATGTCAAAGTACTGTCAACAGTACCATTTTATACTTGTAAACATAATCTGCACTATAGACAATTATCTATTGACTATCACCATAATTAGGCAACTGTAGCAGCAAGCAAACACTCGCCTTATTGCACATTAAGCAGACACAGAGCGATATCAGCATTCATTTGGATTCGTCTCTGGCCACAGAACAAATGTAAGTCCTATAGGAATTTCCCTTTTAGCTATGGTTTGGTCTCCACTATGTTCACAAGAGAAGTTGCTAACTTTGGTGTTGGGCAGGTAGTGAGTGTACATTGTTTTTTATTTATTTTTTAAGGGAGCTGGGTGGTGGGTTGGCATTTGCCTTTGTGAAATCAAACCTTCATGAAACATTTGTTATCATTAATTCAACTTTTGTTGTGACTCTGCTCATTCTGCTCATCTGGAAAATTGTACATTGAGATCACATGTGTTCTAAAGACTGAAAACAAGCCAGATGAAGATCACAGGCTTTGTTGAGACCACTTGTAGATTACATTATTGAGAAGTCGGATGCTGCACATATGTACAATAATAATAATCATTTTAATCTTTAATCAATTGGTGTTTTATTGCATTATTTTATGTGTGTTCATTTCCACAACACCCTAAAAACAGCTGAAAACGACGTTTTCAGTGTAAAATGATGTTACACTACACTGATGTTACAGATGCTAAAATGCTCAGTAGAACTGAAGAGAACTGCAGAGTTGGGTGATAATTCTCTGTGGGTTTGTCACTACACGCGACCCTGTCCACATTATACTGTACATAGTCATTTGAGCCATTATTAATTTCGAAATATTGATAAGTGCAGCTTTAAGTTGCTGAAGCAATACTATGTGACTGAGAAATGCAAGTCTTGTTGCACTACAGCTTTACAACTTTGAACCTGCAAATCTATAAAAACTGAACTCATTTGTAGGCTAATGTTAATTAAATGAAGCCATCCATTATCAAAGAGCAATGTATTGCCATGCAACAGTGCTTTCAAGGGATTATGGATGTTCATTTTTGCATATTTTTAAGATGGAGCTCAAAAACTAAACTACCCTGCTTCATCTCATCATTCAGAAGAGAGAATTTGATCTTACTCTCAGGAACCCTCTTCCCCTAAAAAATCACGAACAGCGCTGTGTGGTATATCAGGGATGTCAGACTCTAAACTTGTACTGTTTATTCAACATAACCAGGGATGTTTCCACGTAATTCCCCTCGAAATGCAGCACAATTTGGCTAAAAATGAGTTTAATGTGGACAAATGGAGCAGTGATAGAAAAGAAGTTAATTTCCTTGTATATTGTCCCTGGGGCTATTTTTATAGTAGCCATGCTCCTCAGATAGATGCTTGCTGGTCGAAAATATAACTCGATAATGTATTCTTTCTTTCTTTCTTTATCTCAGCCATGCATTTGCTTTAGGCTATGTCTCTGAGGATGAGGAGGACTATCTAGTGTTTCCATGGTTACGGCAAATAAGAGTAGCACATTGGACCCAGCTATTTAGGGCACTGCTTAAATCCCATCGTCTACTCTGCAGGCCAGCTTTTGGGTAATAGGTTCATCATATCCAGCCTGGGAGGTGCAGCCTCCGGGGAGGAGTCGGTGACTTGCTGTGATAAGAATATGCTAAAGGAAGCAGAGAGGAGCTGATATCGGGGAGGAAGTGGGGACGGGGGGAGGCAAATGGGTGGGATGAGAGACGCTGTAGTGGAGAGAAGAGGGGGATGATGGATGGATGGAGAGTATGTGAGAGGCAGAGATGTTTTTATTATTGAAATTATCTTTATTGGGTTTTCGCACAGGTTTCCAAGCAATACTTACATTGTCAACATTTTAAGTAATTGAAAACCAATACTGACATGAGTTGCAATATACATTAAAATAGATGTGAAAAATAAAATGTATGACAACAAAGAAATAATAAAATAAAGTATATTAAGAGGAGGAAAAAAAGAGAGAGAAGGGGGATGCAGGGCATAGATATACATTTATATGCTAGGTCTGGAATTATTTTCTATATGTTCTAAAAAGGGCTGCCACAATTTTTTTAAATTCTTAACTGAGCCACCAAGGGAACATCTCATTCTTTCTAATTTAAGATGTGCCATAACATCAGTCACCCAGCGTCCAAATGACAGTGGGTTAGCTGATTTCCAGTGCCAAAGGATGAGTCGTCTAGCCAGCAGAGATGAAAAGGCTAGTATTTCCGATTGAGCAGTTGTGAGTTCAGAGCCCAAAGGTGCTATCCCAAAAAATGAGGCAGAGAGGTTTTTGATGAATTCAAGCACATGTGAGAACTAAAATCAAGAGACTTTCAGTACCGTCTCTCTCCTGCTCCATCTCTGGTCAGGATGAAATGAATTATAGAGTATGGTCACAGAAGGACACAGTGGCAGCTAAACTTAGATATTTCATTTATTGTTTTTTCACTATCAGCTGCATCCGTGTTTTCATTCTTCAATCTTTCTTCCTCGATCTGCCTCTCAAACATACACTACCTATTTCTGTTCACACACAAGTAGGTTGGGTAGTTTCACTGCCAATTTCACACTTGTTTGACACAGGAGGCATCATAATTGTCTGTCAGTCAGATATTACCAATTTACATTTTGGGTGATTTCTATGGTAAATAAACAGGATTCCGCGTCAATTAATTTTCCTCACACCGTCTCAGGGTTATTAAATAGGTCTGTTTTGGGCGTTCAGTGTTTATGAACTATAAACAGGATGTCATTGTTCAAAGCTCGGGTCCTTGGATGTCTGAGCGCCTGTTCTCATTACAGCAGGAGCTGATGAGAGCAGAAATAAGTGAACCGCAACCACAGACAGGACACATTCATCACCGGGCCTTCGCGGTGGAAGAGGGGAACAGGGGAGTCAAAAAAGAAAACTAGAAAAATCCCACCACTGTTGAGATGAAGATGAGGCTCTTCTACGGAAATTAGGAGCTTGGGCTAGTAGTGTATGACACACACACACTGCAGCAAACAAAAAACCTTGACTATGTCCACTACCATCTGTGTGTGTGTGTGTGTGTGTGTGTGTGTGTGTGTGTGTGTGTGTGTGTGTGTGTGTGTGTGTGTGTGTGTGTGTGTGCGAGGTTGTGATAGACTGTCATGTTTTTTTTCCAAGCAGCGCTGCAATATAGCACTCTACTACCTCTCATGCATTTTGCATTACCACAGTGGGGGAAAGGAAGAGAGAGGGGACGAGGGAAGGAGGGAAAGTGCAGGAAAAGGGAGGGGGGAGGCTTGGGAGACGTGGAGAAAGTCAGAAACGGGGTGTCAAAGAGGTTGCGAGAAAAAAATAAAAAAAAATAGAACAGGCGTGGAACAGCCACGTAAATCCTCTCCGTGGGTCAACAGCCCCAGAGATGACAAAGGATGAAACAGACCTTTACATAACTCGTACGTCAAATGTTGCAGGAAAGGTTTGAAATGAGCCGTCATCAAAGCACCCTTGAAGCCACGGGCCTGTGCTTTCCCACAGATTTTAATGTTTGTCACTGCTCTTGACTATTTAGAATAGAATAGAATATACTTTATTGTCCCCTAGGGGAAATTTGTCATGGACTCAAGAGTCCATGGTGCATAGTAGTAGCTGCCATTACAGACAATAAATACACGTTAAAAAAAAAATACAGAACACCAAGTTATTATATCTATTACAAATCTATTTAAAATTTTCATTTTAAAATTTTGATGGAGACTGGTACGAAGGAATATTTAAAATGGTTCAATTTAGTTTTAGGGATTCTGTACCTTCTGCCATTTACATGATAACCTGTGATTACCTTGACAGTCTAAAAGGGTTTTCTCTGCTGATGCCGTGCCAGACAGCCTCTGTTGCCATTGTTACAGCCCTTGGAAAAGTTTTAAAATTTTAGTGGAGGCTGTGATTGAGCGTGTTATGTGTGTGCATCCAGGCATGGCCATATTTGTATGTATGTATACCACAGTTTCTCAAAATCTGCATCAAAACTCTCAATGGGAACACAAACATGGATCCAGACGTTTTGATGCAGACGTCATGGAAGTCTACTGGTTATGTAACTCAACGTTGCACCATGCATACTTAAAAACTAAGGTGTAGTCTTAATGAAACGCCTTCATGAGATTAAATACTGGGCAGGTTTAAAACAGATTAACCTGGGCAAGTGTCTACAAAATGAGTTTGAGAGGCTGAGACGGTTAATGTTGAGGATGTTGGCCCAAAGGAAAGATGAAAAGCTTAAAATCCATGGCAAAACATTGCAATATGATGCAACACCCTACACAGACAGACGCATTTTGTCTGAGTTTGTCTGTGTGTGTGCGTGTGCGTGTGCATGTGCATATGCGTGTACGTGTGCACGTGTGTGTGTGTGTGTGTGCATGTTTCAAGACTTGATTGTGTAATCTCACAGATCTAAATGATGACAGAAAGCAGCATTTCTCAGAACAATGTAAATATGTAGGATTATTAATATATATTAAGCAATTATATTACATTTTTTTTACAATTGCTATGACAATTTTTTCAATACTTCTAACAACTTTCCCAAACTCTTAACACAGTTAGCACAACATCGGTCTGTGTAGGCTACACAATTAACACATTTGCTTTGACACAAAATGCATACAGTTCATGCATACATTTACATTTTTTTCTGATCGCTATGACAATTTTTTCAATACTTTTAACAACTTTCCTAAACTCTTAACACAGTTAGCACAACATCTGTCTGTGTAGGCTATACAACTACTAACGTATAGGCTAAAGTGAAAGTGAACAGCTGTTCACAAATAACAAATATACCCCCTCCATTTTATAGTTTTTTACGATCGCTATGACACCTTTTTCAATACTTTTAACAACTTTCCTAAACTCTTAACACAGTTAGCACAACATCTGCCTGTGTATTGTCTATTTTATAAGGGCAGACCTGACACATATCAAATAATATAGTTTCTGTAATTCCATGGGATCTTAGTGTTTTGTATGACATTGTGCTATGATTGACTACATGTTCCTGTTGGGAGAGAACATGTGTTAGTGTTTGGGAGAATTATTTGATTTTGAGACATGTTTACATTGTTTTGGTGGACATAGTGTATTGTATTAGTGTATTACAGCTTTTTACAATCGCTATGACAATTTTTTCAATACTTTTAACAACTTTCCTAAACTCTTAACGCACCAACACACCTACAACACACGATTGGCAAAACAGTTAATTTCATGCTCAAAATCACACATTAAAAATTAAACTCCAACACTAATAATTCTTCCAAAACACTAACACATGTTCTCTCCCAACAGGAACATTTAGTCAATCATAGCACAATGTCATACAAAACACTAAGATCAGATGGAATTACAGAAACTACATTATTCGATATGTGTCAGGTCTGACCTTATACAGTAATAATAGACAATGGTATATTGTATTGATCATAGATTGTGTTTTACATTGCATAAATATACTGTTGGGAGAGAACATGTGTTAGTGTTTTGGAAGAATTATTAGTGTTGGAGTTTAGTTTACAATGTGTGATTTTGAGCATGAAATTAACTGTTGCCAGTTGTGTGTTGTAGGCGTGTTGGTGCGTTAAGAGTTTAGGAAAATTATTAAAAGTATTGAAAACATTGTCATAGCGATCAGAAAAATAAACTGTGTTTATCTGTTAATACATGTAATGAATGTTTATTCATTATACGTCACTGCTGTGGGTCAATATGTGTAAGTGAGAGCAATGACAGTCATGGAATCTTACATTTAGAACATGGAGTATAATTATTACTGCATAATATGCTCAAAAGTAATATATCATAGCGGTACATGTTTTTAAGTACAGTACGATGTCCTAGCCTGGCAGAAACAAAATGCCAGCGATTTGAACCAGGTGTTGTAAATAAAACAGACAGAACTGTGTGCAAAGGATTGTTACAGAACACAGATGATACAAAGACAAGAGATATTTTGTCATCCCTTCAGTGACAAGATCTGGCAGGCACCATAGCCTCTTCCTGGCTTGCAAAATAATCCGTTTCTGGCACTAATGTAATTCATTTTCTTGTTTTTCTGGACAAAGATATAATGCTAATCTCTGCAGGCTGCTGTTCTGACCCATATTCTTACATCTTTGTCTAATGCTGGTAATTTAAGAACTGAGCTTACAGCACCTTTGCTATTGCACACAGTATCATTTGCTCACGAGAAGGACATTTTCCTCAACAGGACCGAACAGGATAATTCCAATTTTACAAAATGTTCTCTGCAGATTATTTAAAACGATTTATGAAATGTTTTTGTTTTTGCCTTGATATTGTTTGATACATATGGCACCTGTGGAATGCCTCATTACACCAAACATTAGAGAATTATTGTGTGTGTGTGTGTGTGTGTGTGTGTGTGTGTGTGTGTGTGTGTGTGTGTGTGTGTGTGTGTGTTTGTGTGTGTATTTGTTTTTGTAAAATAACCCTGAGGTGCAGCTGCAGCTTTTATGGGGAAGACGTGCTGTTGCTATGGCAAACAACAGTAAGTCTGTCAGATGAAACACCACACGGTATGTTAGTGTGTGTGTGTGTGTGTGTGTGTGTGTGTGTGTGTGTGTGTGTGTGTGTGTGTGTGTGCGTGTGTGTGTGTGTGTGTGTGTGTGTGTGTGTGTGTGTGTGTGTGTGTGTCACTGCCTTATCTAATACAAAGACTTTAAGAAAACACTTTTTTTAATGCACACACAAGTAATTTATTATTTTTTTATTTTGTGCATTTTTTCTCTCTTGGTTTTCTCACATACACATGTAATGCAGTTATATGATATCCACTTAATGAATCTCATGCAAGACTGATGTAATTAACTAAAGCCAACATCAAAAGTCAAAGGTCATTAATGCACTGACATATGCTTTGCAAGCTGAGTAACTTTGTATTGTTTTGTTCAGCCACATCTTGTAAATTCTGAAAATATTACTCTAATATAACCTTAACATCTCAATGCAGACATGTGCCCCACAGTGGGTTTATTAGAGCTGCAACAATTAGTTGATAAATTAATTAGTCGATCAAAAGAAAATGAATTGGCAAGTATTTTGATAATCGATTGATTGTTTCATTTTCAATCAAAAATACCAAACATTTACTGGTTCTAGCTTCTCCAATGTGAGGTTTTGCTGCTTTTCTTTGTCACATATAATAGTAGATCAAATTGATTTGGGATTTGGACTGTTGGTCGGACAAAACAAAATATTTAAAGACCTATTAAAATAATGCAATATATGCGTTTTTCACTACTTTTTGACATTTCATAGATTAAATGATAAATCAAGAAAATAATCCACAGATGAATTGATATTGAAAATGATTGTTAGTTGCAGCCCTATGGTTCATACATGCAGGCTATATCATATTAGAATCAGAATTAGCTTTATTGGCCAAGTATGTGTACACATACAAGGAATTGTATTTGCTTTCAATGAATTTACTACACAGTACCAAGAACAATTACAGGAAGATAGAAAATACAGCTAGAGGCAAGGACAACAAAGCTGAACAAAGATAGGTACAAATAAACAGAACTATTACATGCATACAAGTAGTTAATGAAAAATATGTGTATATGTAAATATATAAGCTATATAAAAAGCAACAATGATAAATAACATACAATGTCTGTATACAAGTAAAATGTAAACAAAAACAACATTTAATATATATATATATATATATATATATATATATATATATATATATATATATATATATATATATATATATATATATATATATCTATATCACATCAATGTATCTTCTATTGAATTTCTTAAGGATTTTGTGATTTATTTTAACTCATAGTGGTTACATTATACTTGAATGTCCTGCTGCAATGTGTGTAGGCTATAATATTCCAAAATGTAATCAAGTATGTGTGTGTTGTTTTTGACATTTTAAACCCTTTATAGTGCTTTGCATGTAGTGTTTTATTAATGTAATAATCCAACTGAGAGAAAAGTGGTTAGTTAGTCTCTCTGCTCCTGTGCGCGTCCCCGTGAGCGTTGCTGGCGGGGTCCTGCGGTCCCTCCCTCCCCATGCTCGCCCCCCGAGGCGCGTGTCCGCCGCGGCCCAATGTGTCCGCCAGGGGGCAGCTGTGTCTCGGTCTGAGGCTGCGCCGCTCCCGCTGCATCACAGAGAGGAAAATACCACCAGATGGCGGTTTAGGATTGCTGCTCTTCTCTCAAGGCGCGGTTCCGCTCGCACGGCCAATTTTCAATATTAAAATACGCACAATATTAAAACGGTAATCGATTTATTATTTTGGAAGGTGACAATCGATTCGGCGATGTTCGTTAAAGGTGAGTGTCTTGTGTTTTTGTCGTGTTTTGTGCAGTGGGAAGGGAGACGGAGCACAGATTAAAGATGGTGGACACAGACAGGGGAGACTGGTTGGTTGGGGGATGGGCGTTAGCGGCTAACGGAGGCGAATGTGCTTTCTCTCTCTTCCTCAGTTACATTATAGCCTAGCAGAGCCATTAGCTTGCGAGCTAGCGCTACATTTTCGGCAATACAACTTGCTAGAGGGACAAGTGGTTGTCTCCGCTCTGGCCTGTTTAGCAACCAATTTCCATCCGGCTCTTGAGTTTGGCTTGTCAACAAATAAAGAGCCATGCGGTGTGACGCGATTTCTTGCTCTTTGCAAAGCAGGAATCAGAGCATCACCTTCTCTCGTTTGCACAGCCGTATTATGATCGTAGGTTACAGTATTGCCCTCCTGCCGTGCGATGCTTTTTTGGTTATTATCGTCATCAACGCAAATACCACGTTGTTGGTGACTTTGTTGTTATTAACCCCGGGTAGTTTTGCTATTCTGCACACTCAGAGATATACAATATGAGATATGTTCCTCGTAGCTACTTTTCTCGTGTCAACATCAGCATCCCAGTTCCTTCTTGCCTTCAAGTTTTCAGAGAAGTGGTGACTTTTCACACGGCTAAAGAACGTGTTGCTTTTTAATGAATGACATCAGGTGGATGCTTTTCAATATGTTTGCAAGTATGGACTCCGTGCATGTTAAAACAACATTATTATGGCGCTTCTTTCCCATTCCCGCCCCCTTCTGTGCGGGAAGCAGGCAACACTGAGCGGGGAAACATGAGTCACATTAGGGGGGATGGGCTCCACCAGCCAGCCCTATACGTCTAAACGGGCTCTAATTCTGGCCATCCCTCCCCTATCAAACTGACCTATGTACAGCTCACCCTGCAAAGTAGTTAGGGACAGTTCATAGTGGGTCACGGAGTGCTTCCTGGCAGTGTGCATGAATAGCAGATTGTTGCATAACTGCTTTGTTTACAGTCAGCCATGTGATTTTTCATGCAGGCTGTCTTGGATTGCTATCAGCAGCCCGCTTGCCTGCATATTCAATTATTACTCAGTGTTTCCACCCCATACTGCACAGCACAAGTCAGATTTCATTTATCCTGCAGAACAAGTTAAGCAATACATGTTAAACATTGTGAGAATTGCATGTGTTGATGCAATTGATGATGTCTCTCTACAAAGGTTTTGACTCCTGGTGACATTTCTTTAAAAAAAATTATGAATTGCTGCTTAAAAAAACGTGCGAGTGTTTTTATTCTGAAAGCACTTTTAAAATGTAGCTTATTTGTAAGTGTATGGGATGTACAGAATATCCTCTCATGATAAGTGTAATTCTATATTATAGAAGAAGAATAAATAGAAATTATTTTGCATCACCATTGAGAACATTTTAATTGATAAAATAAACATGTTTTGGGCAGCAATTAAATACTTGACACATTGAGTAGCTACTTTATAACATTGATGCAACAATCATATACAAATTAAATATTGCCATAAGCACTCATGGTCATAGATTTGCAACATTCCCCAAAATGGTTTTAATACACCCAGAGATGTTGAAGAGAAAGGGATAGCTACTCTTTGCAGGTCATATTTTCCACCTCTAACATTATATTGAGTTTAGTTTTCATGAAAGGCCTGTTTATTTGTATAGTCTTATTCCTGGCTCCAGTCCAGTTAGAAACTGGAAGTGAATGTTATTTATTTTTACTTCCTGCCACAGTCAAGTGCAGTAGGGAGACTAGTGTTATTGCCATTTGGTCAGTTGCACAGTATTGTTAGTCTTCCCATACAAAACATGTATTTGGGTGACCTACCCAAAGAGGTCTGTCCCTTCTCCCCAAAATAGTTTTGTTTATTATGTCTTCCTTTTACATTTTGCATTGAAATACAAGGACACAATGCTAGGAATTTGTTAAAAACTGTGCTGGAATTGTGTCCTCATGTAAATCTGTATAGACAGGAAAAGATGAGCTGTGATAGCTGTTCTGTTTGGAAACTCCAGAGTAGACCTCCACAGGTAACTAGGTGAACTGAAAATATCTTGGTCACACTATGACCTTTGCCCCTCTTCCACGTAATGAGTCACAGCATGTTTTGATGCCAGAGCACAGTTACAGATATAGTATAGACATCACCACTAAAGGAACACGCCAACTTATTGGGACTTCAGCTTATTCACCGTAACCCCCAGAGTTAGACAAGTCCATACATACCCTTCTCATCTCCGTGCGTGTCGTAACTCTGTCTGACGGCCCCACCGCTAGCCTAGCTTAGCACAGATCCTGGAGGTAACCGGTTCCAACTAGCCTACTGCTCCGAATAAGTGACAAACTAACGCCAACATGTTCCTATTTACATGTTGTGATTTGTATAGTCACAGTATGTACAAATAACAAGGTCACATGAGACACAGCCGTCTTCTAACCGTATATAAACTGGGAACTATATTCTCAGAAAGGCGAAGCAGTGCTACTCTCTGCTCGGGGCTTGCAAGCGAATCACTCCGCCGCAGAAGTAGCACTGCTTCGCCTTTCTGAGAATATAGTTCCCAGTTTATATACGGTTAGAAGATGGCTGTATCTCATGTGACCTTGTTATTTGTACACACTGTGACTATACAAATCACAACATGTGAATAGGAAAATGTTGGCGTTATTTTGTCACTTATTGGGAGCAGTAGGCTAGTTGGAGCCGGTCACCCCCAGGATCTGTGCTAGGCTAAGCTAGCAGTGGGTGCATCAGAGTTACAACACACACGGAGATGAGAAGGGTATGTATGGACTTATCTAACTCTGGGTGATACGGTGAATAAGCTAAAATCCCAATAAGTCGGCGTACTCCTTTTTTAAGGAAAAAAAACAAACAGTTTATTTAGCTCCCAAGTTGTTGGTTTAGATATATCTACGTTAACAGGAATATTTGGTCTGATGCCAAACAGAAGTGCTCTGTGTTTTGGCTTGTACTGAAGAAATAACTCTTTAGACAAGATGCTCACATATGGCTTCATCCCTGAAGAAGAAAACCAGAGTTTCTAAAAATCCACACAGTTTTCATTTGATAAATATTTAGTTATACACCTGACTGTCGTTACCTTGGGGTTGGGAATGAAACCGTTTGAAGCTGGCATACAGTTGCTTTTCTTGCAGAAGTTTCTAAAGGTGGCTGGTGTCATTTTATAAACCAGAAATGGTGAATCATCCCTCCTCCTTCCTCTAGCCCCTTGATGCTTGGCTCTTTGCCCTGGCTCTTCCCATAATTAGCCTATAAAAGACAGAATTATATAATGGTACTTATTCCTAGTACACATACTGTAGTTTGTTGTCACTTTGTAAGTGAATAATGGGTAGTAATGGATATGTTTGTTTTGAGGAGAATTGGTTTCAGGCAGCTTTTGATAAGAAAAGCAAAATGGCTTGTCCTTTTGTTGTAAAGAAAATGTACTTTACAAATCCTAATGAAAGCAAGATACTGTATGTCTTAATGATTTTAAACATAAAGGTATTGAGAAATATTGTTTGACAATGAATCAAATTGGAAAGAGCAGACCTGGATTCTGTATTAGTATTCGTGCCATATAGGCCTAGTAGTGAAGCTGGAGACTCTCACTGCTCAAGTGCAGTGTGCTTTTTGTTAGAGCCATATGCTCATAATGATACAGCTCAGGAGATTATGTAATGGGTTTGACATTTGTCAGAGGCAATTACATGGAGACCTTGATTCAAGATGTTGGCTATAGAAAGAACAATGTTTCCTCTTCGTATTGTTGTCCAGCTTTGGGTGGCTTTCAGCACAGTCTGTTCAAATTTCTGTTTATTAATATTTTAATCATATAGCACATCTTTAATTAATTAAACTAACGGAAGAAAAATAAGTGATTAGAGATAATTCCACTTTTTCACAGTTATGTTTATGAAAATAATAGAATAAGGCAGATATACATAGGTGCATTTGGTCCAATGTTCTAAAGGCATTTCACATCCCAGCAGTCTCCCTATAATGTATTGGTATGATGGTGCTATAGCATAACACATATGTTTGTTGAAATTACTCAAGCATATGCATTTTTGTGTGTCAATATTCAAACACACCTGTCTGCGTAACGCTTTCTAAAATAGTTTTGTCACTCTTGGCTGATTTAAGGCGTTCCCTGTGATGTGGTTTCCTGTTGCTGGTGTCAGACCTGTTGCTGTCACTTTTTTTGTGCAGGGCAACTCCGTTGAAGTTAGGAATAAGATTGCTGTAAAGCCAAGCTGAATTTGTTAACTTAACTTTAGGCTGTTGCAATTAGGTCCAGCAGTAGGTCTGAGCATTTACATACAGTACATAAACACCATATTAGACACATTATATAAAATAAAATTGTTGAAAACACCAACTTAACTTTTAACACCAAGTTGCACAGTTCTTTTTTGCACTTTTGAAAGCTGGATAATTGATTTGTTGACATGGCTCTTGTTTTTTTTTTTTTTTTTTTACAGTTTCATAGTGTTAACTGTAGATGAATTGGGAACACAATATTTTTTCATTGCAGCCTCATTGCACAGAGTGTAACTATTGATTCTGACCTTTTTAAAGCCATTACACTTACACAATAAACTCATGCACCATTAAGTTAAATATTGATTGTTTGGAAGCAATGCCAAAGTGTAAAGAGCTGCTGGCCATGGGGTAGCGTTCATTAGATACGACAAGTGCACACTTGGGGATATGATACGTAGCAATATTGTCACTGTAAATTCTTGGAAATGATAGATTTCCTGCATTTAACTGCGATCCCCAATACCGCCGTAATTCAAGAAGTACAACAAGGTTACAGGACCATCTGGTGACCACAGCATGTGCACTGGCTGGGAAGTCCATGTTTATACACGCATATCAAAATGCATCACATGGATTTCCTGCTGTACCACAAGAGCCTGTATGCTAACTGCTTATGCATGCTAGCTGTGCTTTACAGATAGTCGGGGCTTATCTTTTACCACATGGCTAAAACTACCAGTGGTAGAAATTGCCAGGCCTATTGGAAGGAAACATTGCATGTTGTCAGACAACATAGTAATGCAGTGTTGACATAATGATGGGCCAAATAACATGATGACAGCCGCTTCATAAGGGAGGCAATATCTGTAGTAGAGGGTACTTGTTAAAGTAATGCTATTCAGCTGTCAGTTTGAGGTGTGTGTGTGTGTGTGTGTGTGTGTGTGTGTGTGTGTGTGTGTGTGTGTGTGTGTGTGTGTGTGTGTGTGTGTGTGTGTGTGTGTGTGTGTGTGTGTGTGTGTGTGTGTGTGTGTGTGTGTGTGTGTGTGTGTGTGTGTGTGTGTGTGTGTGTGTGTGTGTGTGTGTGTGTGTGAGAGTGAGATCTCTCCCTGGTATTTCTTCACGGCTCAGTGGTTTCTCAGCAGAGCATTCTGCTTTTACCTGCAGCTGACGCACAGGTATTTGCTGATGCAGCCAAACTACCTACTGGCAGTGGATGTTAGTAGTTTTAAAAAGAGTTAGGAATGGTAAACAATCCCAAGGCTTTACTTTCCAACGTCAAAACACTTCTTTTTCAGCCCACTGCCTATATTTAAAAAAAAAAAAAAAAAAAAACAACATACTGATACTTTAGTGCAATTATGAGTATCAGCATCACAAGTTGACCCTTGGTTCCTTGTACAGCTTTATTTCATGTATAATGTTGCAATCTTAAAAAAACTGTAGTTTTCTTGTTAGCAATGCCCCCAAACAAGGCTGATCTGACTCCACTGGCCACCTGGAAAATGTGTGGTTAACTAGTTTTATGCTGATCTCGCTAAACAGATGTGGAATATAACATAGGTCCAACTGGAATTAAAGTAGGCTACTTTTTTGTCTTCTACAAATCACTGGTCCTGTGCTTTGCATGTATTCGACAGAATAGACGGCATCTGTCTACATAGATGGAGAACTTATTTCAATACAGCCTATAAATCAGTAGCGTCAGTGTTCCATCATAGGCAGATAGTCACACTGAACTGGAATGCTGTCTACTACACAACCCATGTTAGCTTACCTGCTTTTCCTATCTAACTTGACAAACAATAAACAAAACATGAACAAAGCCACCAATTTGCAGGCTGGATAGCTAATTAGCTGCTACATTAAACAGCATGTATATGTACCAGCAGTTATTTCTTCTGTCCTGTTAAGGCCCTGACACCAACCTGATAATCGGCCGTCGGACAGTCTGGCGAGGTCGGTGACTCGAGTCTGTTTGGTGTGTTCTGTGCTGTCGTCTGTCGGAGGGGCCACCGGCCTTCATTTTGGCCGACCTGACTTGCTGGGTCGAGGGCGGGCAGTCAGACTCAATGACCAGTCTGATTGGTGGAGTGCTAACCCGGAAATGGTGAGCGGGATGAGTGACAAACGCCTCTTAAAATCTGACGAAAATCTTTTAAGCTGACCTTTGTCGATCTGAAATGAAGAGCGATTCAGCAACTGCATGGCCTATTTCTCGCTTAAAATGTTTTCAGAAACACGTTTCGGTGAACTATTTTCGGAAAATACAAGGTCATATTTCGAACAAACTGCCATTATCGGTCAGCTGGAGAAGCCAGACCCACGTGATGCGTTCGCCATTTCCGGTTTTAATTTTTTGTATTATGTCTCGCGCAGACGGTACGCTCAAGACGGCGTCGCTTTGGTGTGTTCCAAGGCACTTTTTTGGACCTCGGGGATCAGTCTGACTGCCTTTTCTGCCGACGGTCAGCCGTCGGGTTGGTGTGTCAGGGCCTTTAGATGCTGGTGTGGTCCTTACACTTCAATACAACTAACAACAGCACGCTGTCTGCCCATGACATGTAGGCTATGGCTAAGTTTGTTTACTTTGTCACTCGTTCTCTTCGGTGTAACACCGGCTCTCTGGCAGCCTGCCTTTGAATAATAATAAACTTTTAACGATGCATTTAAAAAAAAACACGTTGACCTTATTTTTCAATACAAAAAGGGATGAATAAATGTGATTTAAGTTGGTTTTAAATCAGAGTTTAAGACGTGTATGTACTAGCGTGATTTTGTGACACTGCAAACAACTGCGATGTGGAAACTTTTAACCTTCGGAGCACATATACTGAGAATGGACTTTTTTTTTTTTTAGTGAAGTAAGAGACATCTTGTGTCTAGTTGTTTCAATAATGCAGTATTTTCCTTGTATTTAAGTCAAGGACTTGAATATTTTCTCCACCGTTGCCTGTGCACCCATAGAAGCCTAAAACGATGCTAAATCTCAACCACACAGTTGCTCAATGGGGATGTAGATCCAGGAAAAAAACAATCTACAATGCTAAAATAAACAAGGTAATTACTTCTGATATGTGGTTTGTGATAATGTATTCATTTGGTGTCTGTTCACCTTGTTAAAGCTGACTGCAACCACAAACGTTCCTCTCACTGGCAGCATAATAAGAGAATCATTACTGTATTGTTATTTCCATCACTTGAAACTCATCCAATTAAAATGCCAAAGCAGTGGTATTTTTCACTTAACTATAAAGGAAGGAAATCACTGCACTATAATCAGCCCACTTGCATCTGAAATGTAATGTTATTTCTGGAAGTGTTTTTCTTCATGAAATCAGATGGATTTTTTGGTTTGTCTTTTCCGCCTTCAGCTGCTAGGACAGTGAGAAAGTGTTGCTCCTGCCTTTGTTTGTTGGGATTGCCAGCAGTTCATTTTTTTTTTTTTATTATACAATTCAGCACTGTAAAGTGGAGCTTTGTAGTCTGTAACACCTTATTAAAGACTAAGCCTCAGACAGGCGGTTTAAGGAAAAGACTTCCATCAGGGCATCACTCACATTGAACGCAGGGGTGAGTTTAAGGTGGTATGGTGTATATAACAGTGAGCCTTTTGTGTGAAGTAAATACATTTTTGTAAAGAAGATTTTTAGCTGTCATCATATGTAAGAAATACTAGAATAATACTAGAAATACAGAATTCTGTTAATACTGTTAATACACCCCACCCCCTATGTAATGGTAATGGTTAACAACACACTATAATGTAGACATTTCAAGTGTTTATTAATGTCTTTGTTAATAACTATAACTCCTCCTATGAGACATCTATAAATGGATGCTGGTGTATAAACCGATAATTAATTTAGCCGAGTGGCTACAGTGCATGCCACATATCTGCAAAGTCCAATTCTAGCCTCGGGATCTTTGTTGCATGTCATACCCCGCTCGCTCTCTTCCATTTCTAGTGTGCCTCTACATTGTCATATATATATATATATATATATATATATATATATATATATATATATATATATATATATATATATACTGTCAAATAAAATGAAAATGCCCCCCAAAAAATAGCCTAATCTTAAAAAAAAAAAAAAAAAAATTGAGACTAATGCACACAATAAATAAAATTGATAAAATGAGATAATCCATTTGATAAAATAACAGTAAGATATACAAGCAAATAAAATGGATAAGATGGAATAAAAACATCAACACAGTTTAACAAAAATAATGGCTATGAAACATTTAATAAACAGACAGGTTAAAGAGGTAGCTTTTTAATTTTACATTAAAGATATCAACACTTTCAGCTGCCTTCACATCCTGTGGCTCGGAGTAGAGGGCTGCATTGGGATCGGGTCCCGCGGGACCCAACGCAAATCTCGCGGGAGCGGGCGGTTTTAACTTTGCTGCGGGCGGGAGCGGGCGGCTAAAAAAAACATTGCGGGATCGGGATGTAGTCTGGAACCCCCCCACGCCAGCAGAAACCATAGATATACATATATACTGACTGAGTATATACTGTATAGCCTATCTATGAGAGAGCCTCCCAGGACGGGGGAGCTCCGAGCCAAGGCTCCGTCCACCGTTCGCCCGCTCCCTCATCCTCAGCTCCTTCCTCCCCCTCTCTCCCTCTTCCTTAAGAGTTCCCTTTAGTTTCAAAAGTAGAGATTGATATCCTGCTTATAGAGTCCCCGAGTGTTGATGTCTGGGGATAAGTGAATTCTCGTCTCGGCTTTGGAGGGGTTTAAATCGTTATTTGGTGATTTACGTACGTTAAGAGCAGCCAGATCCAACTTTGGCACTAGACCAGACCCGCAAAATCCTTTTTTAGGTGTCATTTATACAGGCGGGGTTAACAACCAGCTTCAAGCAGCAGCAAATACCATCTCCTCAGCATCGGCTGTGGCAGTGTGTGTCTCGACGGTCAGCGTTATTTGTACACACTTTTACTTAATATTGATTCGCTGCCCCTGTGCCAAGTCGGTCAGTCCTGTGGCTGTACAGAGTGGAAATGAAGTGGCCGCAAAAAGAACAAAACATTTCAGCAAACTGAGCAACTAGACAGAGCTTCCTCACAGATTTGGAAACTGTAAATGTGCCAAATAATGATTGGTGTTGGAAACAAACCGTTCGTCTCTCTGCATAAAAATGGAAGTCTGGAAAAACAATTTAAGAGCACAAACAAGAAAAGGACTGTTATCTGGTGTACGTGTTTCCATGGATTTCAGCTCGAATCCCATCGAGGTTTACTACAAGTGGAGATGTGGCAGGCTAGAATTGTTCACCACACTGCCCTGAGACATCGTTAGTTTTATATCACTCATACCCCGACTGCTCTTTCGGCCCGTGTGGAGGGGATTAAGGGGTTTCCCTGCCTGCACTGGCTGACTCCAACAGATTATTTACCCGTAAACCTCTTTCCTTATTCCCTGCTGACTGCATATTATCCTGCCAGCATTATCCACATGTAAACTAAACAGTCAAGCGCAGTATCAGACAAACCCGCTGCTAACAGCTTCCTAAAACTGTTGACAGTTGTAGTCAAGGTCAGCCCTGTTTGAACAGCATCTGGCCGATGGACTTTAATAGGTCCCAGACAGAATTACTATCTGACTAAAGTGATTCATCATCAAACCGTGTGTCCCTTCTATTGTAATTTTATTGATTTGATTTAGTAAGAGGGGAAGGCATGTCGTTCATTCACTAAAAAAATGTGAACTGGAAAATTGTTGCTCCTGTGTGCCAAAGGATGTAACTTTTCTCTGCGCAACGGCGTTATGTGTGTATCACGGACGTTTTTATGGACCTAAAAATAAGGATGTGTACCGACCGCCGCCGGACCTGTGCAGGGCCGAGAACCTTTTTAAAAGTCGGTGTTTTCAGCTCTCAGTACTTTTGTAACGTCTAACTGAATCTCTGTGGTTTGAGGTTTAGTGTTTATATTTGCTTTCTTGTTACCGTTAGATGTTCGCTTATGAAGTAGTGTTTAGGTACTGCTGATGAAGAATAGAAAAAATATAACTGTTTCACAGTTTTACAGCTTTGACCCCTCAGGTTCACTGGCTTCTGAATAAAAATGGCAGACATTGCGATGTAAGAACAGGAATGTCTGTAGCCTAATATCCTACATATTTGTGAATTCCGGTACATTTTAAATGATGTTATTGCATAGTGGCGGTTATAGTGTCGCAGACACAGCCGCCTTTTCCATGCAACCACTCATTACTGTTTCATACTTTTATTAATGAATCACTAAAATAGTGTGGGTGACCCGATATACCACATGGGTGCAAATGCCCTGGGCGGTCCTCGGTTTGATTCCCAGCTGGCTGGACTGTTTGCTGCATGTCCCTACATTTCCTCCTCCACTTTCACTGTTAAATAATGTACAAAATAAGTACTTTAAAATAGTGAAAAAGTGTCCATCACAAACTTCTTAAACCCAAGGTTTCTTCAACTTCTTGGGTTTTACCAACAGGCAACAAGATATCAAATTTACTATCACATAAGTGATGAAACAAACCTCAAATGACATCCATTACATTTTCTTAAAGCTGACTAATTGCTTAATCACTCAATCAAAATTCCTCGTTCAAACAGACCCCAGTAGACCAAACTGTTGTGCGTCCCCCAGCAGGACAGGTTCACCTCAACAATGAATGTACCGCTCGTATGAATATTTTCTATTTTTACATTTTGCTGCTCCTCTTTGTCTCGCCATTTGTTTCTCACACCTGGCTGGGATTTACATACGTACACACTACCTCCTTGAAGCACCGTTTTAAATCAACCATCTGCTTGAGTCAGAGCTTACTAGCCTCTTATTCTGAATCCCTCACTCTATATCTGGGCAGTCATTATTCCCCTCAGCTGTCAGTACATTATTGCTAGGCTACATAACAGGTTTTTTTGATGCTTTGACATCTGCCTGCTCAGATTAGCAGGCTTCTTGCACTCTTGTGAAATCTTGATGTGCCGCTACATCATTAGAAAGTAATAATGGGTATTAGGAGTAATGGCCTCCGCAATGGGTGTTTGTCAGTCTGCGTGTCTGTTTATGAGACCTCTTTCTCCCCCTCTATTAGAAGTGAACATGAGGCTGAAAATGTGGGCCAAGGTGAGAGAGGGAGCCCAGACAGATGAAAGAATGAACAAATGAGTCTTTTTCTTTTTCCACCCCACTCCCTCTCCTGCTGCTCTCCCCCTCTGTGTTGCTGTCACACTTTCTCCCCCTCTTTCCCCGCTCCTTTCCCCCTCCTCCCATTTACCCCCTCACTCCCTTCTAACCCCCCACCACCATACCACCTCTTCTCGCGGCTCCATTTTGCGTCAGCTGCAGCTGAGCAGGCAGCCATTGCGCAGAGAGGGGGAGAAACATTGCTTGTTCTCTGCCTTATCTCTTTTATGCCATTCCATAGCCTTGCCCTTTTTTTTTTTTTCTTCCTATGATCTATTTATCCTTTATTCACAGAGGTAGTTCTCAAGAGATTAGGGGGGAAACAAATCTATCTTTCAACAGAGATCCTATCAGTTTGTGCAGTTCACACAGCATCCCTCCCCTCCCCTTCTCTTTGCGAAGATCAAGCTTTGTGTTCTGCAGAGAACTAGCATACAGTAGTTTGTGGCAATAACAGATGGCTGTGTGTGTGTGTGTGTGTGTGTGTGTGTGTGTGTGTGTGTGTGTGTGTGTGTGTGTGTGTGTGTGTGTGTGTGTGTGTGTGTGTGTGTGTGTGTGTGTGTGTGTGTGTGTGTGTGTGTGTGTGTGTGTGTGTGTGTGTGTGTGTGTGTGTGTGTGCGTGCAGGAACATGACTATGTGTCTGACTGTGACTCTCCATGTCGGATGGGTAATCGACTGTGTGACATAATCATAATCTGGTTAAACCAGACGGCCACAGTCAACCTCGAGGCTCTTCCAAGTTATACGGCCAAGGCTCTTTGGTCACAGTATGTATGGAGGCCGGCAGCATGATAAAGTACAATTATTGTCTTGGTGCTCGTAGCGGTGGCCCAGAGGGACCGATTGTGGTTCAAGCTCAGACCAGAGCCTGAGCTGTGGCCTTTTATTGTGGAGAGATTTAGGAGCTTTCTGATTCCTAATCTTCTTTCTTTGTAGTAGTTTAGAGTTTTACTTTTATTATAAGTCGGGACTTGAAATTCCGCACTCATTGGAAGGAAAAAGATTAAATAATCCAGAGGTGGAAAACATTTTCTCACACCTCAATTCCTAACATGGGATCAAATTAACTAGGGTCTCACTAGGGCTGCAAATGATTATTCTAATCATCAGATAATCTACTGATTTACTTTTTGGATTGTTTGGTCTATGAAAATATAACAAAAAGCCAAGACAAAATTTCCAAAAAGTCCAAGCTGACATAATTAGTTCTATTATCTACTTACATAGCAACATCTTTTGCTGAACATAGTGGAGCACCAGCTAAAGAGTCAGATATTTCCCTGAGTAGTTGGAGGAGACCAAAACAGAGCTAAAACAGAGTGAATATTGGACTCACATTCCTCAAATAGACACAAACACAACTCCAAACGAATGCTAACATTGCTCCGCATCTGCTGCATGTGTAAACAAATGACTGTTTGCTAGCAGGTTAGCCATATCAACATCAACTTATAGTGATAATATATCAATAGAGACTCTGAATAGGGGTGTGAGTCTTCACTGGTCTCACGATTTGATTACGATTATCCTATCAACGAATCGATTCGATATCCCGATGCGTCCCCTCCTCAATATTATTATTTATTGCTACACATGGTTTTCATCAAAATATTCAAGCAGTCAGATGTATATGAACTTCCCTTTGTATTGTATCTGCTCTTAAAAAACACACTTCCTAAACGTAGCAGAGTCTAAACACAGCAGAGAAAAGGCAACAACTACAAAAAAGCAGCGATCGGAACATCAACAAGTAACATCAGTAGGCTATAAGAGATTATGGTCTGTCACTGCATTGATGCAGAATCGTCCAGGTCCGCGTAGCGATGCAATGATTAATTCCAACACTCCTATCTCTGAAGTCCCCCAAAAAACCTGTATTGCAGCTTTAAATTGCTTTTTTTTTTGGTCCAAAACTAAAATATATTCAGTTTACTATCATAGGAAAGACGAGAAGTTGGAATTTATGGAATGTTTTCTTAAAAATATGGTTGATCAATCAGGGATCAAAATGGTTGCCAATTAATTCAATTTAAGTGGTGAAACATGTACATCCTTATTTTTCCTCTCTGGAAGTCAAACACCTCCAGGTCCAGTGACACATTCTCGACCTCTGTTGTCTCACATCTGGTCAGGAACAAATTCAGTGTTACATATTTGCCAGGGACGAGGAGCTAACAGAATGTATTTGTGGCTGCAGAGTGATTTCAGTAGCACGTGAAGACTGTCCAGTTTATATGAGGCACCCTTATGCTAAACACTGTTGTAGTGTAGTTGATGCCATGCTGGTGGCCATCAGTAAACTGTGCACAATATCATTTTAAAAGCAGTTTGGATGACCACCTATGGCTGACATAATCACCCATCCATATGTCTGCCTTCTATGATTTTTAACTACATGTTTTTGAATTGTGCAGAAGTGAAGGGCACATATTATAGTTATTATTATTCTGGGGTTGTTAAGGCATTGACATAGCGCCGTAGTACTGGAGTCCGGACTCAAAGCACTTTTTTATTGTCTCAAACTAGTCTTGGGGTGCTTACCCACTGCTGTTACCCGCTCTACTCCGCGGTGCCCGTCCTCCCATTTTCCATTGCAGATTTAGTACCGCCTCATGCGTCGAGCAGGAACCATGTAATGGAAAAACGCCATTGGACTTATTGGTATTTGGACTCGGACTTGACTCGCCAAATATTCTAGTTGGTCTCCACCGAGTCCAGTCAGCGAGCACTTTGTACTATGAATTCTTCAGGACAAGTAGTAAGTTCAAGAATGGGAATATTTCCATTTTATGTTTTAAGTAAATAATATGGCCTAATTTAATTCTATAGTGTGTTACTCTGCACTCGCTTTTTGATTATTACAAATAATAAAGCAAAATGATCATCTTAAAGTAGAAGATATACTGTCTCCCACATCACATATATATAAACGGATAAGTCTTGCAGAGGTATCTTTTTTTTTTTTTTTTTTTTTTTTTTCTGTTTCGGTATTGACTCTATCTCATTTGGACTCGGTCTAGACTTGGACTCAAACTTTTTTGGACTCGGTTTTTAATCGGTCTTGGCTAGTCCTGGTCTTGGATTTGTCTTGGACTCGACAAAGGTGGATTTGACTACAGCCCTGCGTTGACATCACTGCCATTTAATACGAGCCGGCACATGCTAGATTGAATGCGTCATCAGACCATCACACCAGCCTTTTTGCAGTTGACAGGACTAGCTAATTTAACACAGAACCCTGATGAGAGAATCACGAGGCATCATGCAGTTTAGGTTGAGAAGTGCATATGATGAGTTACAGCTATTGCAAGTACGTGATGTAAAGCCTTTGGTCTGCTGAGTCACAAGAACACCTCAACTTCCTGCTTGTTGTTGGTTCTTGGGGCAGCATGTACGGATCATGCAGGTTACTGCCTGCTGTCGTCATCTTCTGTTCTGTTTCAGGCAGATCACTTCTGTCCGCTCCTCCAGCCTATCTCTACTTGTTTGGTCTAGATCTGTCTTGACATTTCTTCTTCCTGCCTCTTTGCCTTTTATCTCAAATGTTTTGCACTGACTAGCAGACATTTTATCTGAAGAAAGTCAGAATTGAATGTCATCAGATTAATTTAAAGGCTGCAGCAGCTCAAGATGAAGCATACAAATGCACGTCTTATACCGCCTTCTAAGATCACTGTGATAAATGTAGTATCGCAATCATTGTCTTGTATGCACACGATCTGTTTCATAAAGGAAGCACTGTGAAAGGGCCAATTTTAAGGCGTAAGATCAATCTTCTCGTATAAGGCCAGTCTATTTAACACTATTTTCCCCTTGCGGTGCGACCAGGACAAAAGAGGTTAAAACCCCTCTTAAAATAATAATCAGATTAACAGTCGCTCCATGTGTTTCCAGTGTTCATTCACGCCAAATTTGTGGCCGATTAAATGAATATCTGGCAAAACATTACATACAGCATGTGAGCAAAGAGGAATTAACTCAACTTGAATGCCCTGTCCTTCAATGCTCGTGCACTGTTGTATGTCTGAATGACAACAGGCCATCACTTCAACAGAAAGATGATAATGGTGAGGATGAATCATTTCATTTTGGTTAACATACATGAAAGAAACCATTATTTCCCACAGTTCGCCACCGTACCTAACCGAAAAAAGGAGTAGGCTGAAGCCAAGGCTTATTGTTGCCTATCCTATCCCATAATCCTTAGAAAATCACCCAGAAATCCCAACAAAACTAAATGAAACCACATACTTTAGTACAATCCTAGTAATACATTTTACAATTTACATTTCATTCAAATGACTTCATTACTGTTAATTAATTTAGATTTTAAAGCTTTTTTGAAACTCAACAAAGGCATACACATTTTCAACTCATCACTAAGTTTAATCAGATGAAGCCAGCAATGTTACGTACTCCGTGTCTGAAGGAAGTTGTGGTGCTCGTGAACACCAGCAGCTGATCTCCTTACAGCAGGATGGCCTCAAGGCTCTACCTGACAAAATGACTTGAGTCGGTCTTGAAACTGTCCAGTCTGTAAATGAACAACTGCCCGCAGTCAGTTTGCTTAATTTGCACTGTGAAATGTATGATAATTAAATAACGGTACGACTCTGGTTATAATTTAGTGTACACCATACCCTGTTTTTTGCTATGTCATTTGATAGATCTTTTGCATAGTCTAGTGTCTTTCTCTGGTTTGAATCTAAACTCGTGCTCCTAAAAGTGCTCCTCTTGTGTCTTCTCCGAACACTTCACTAAATAGGCCTTGTGTTAAGTACTGTGTTTATTCATCACCATGAAAAAGGACTCTGCTCTCTGTGTTGTTCTCTTTCTTTGTAGAATGAATAACACATTTCCTGCAGACTGCCACGCCTTTCAGACATTACCCAATTAACACGAATCATGTAGCCGTAATGTCAGGCTGCTGGAGAAATCGGGTTGCTGTGAACCAAAAAGGCTTTAATCACAGTATTATCTGTATCTGATTTTTCCCAGTTGCTAGGTGCATGCCAACATACTGCTTGACTTTTCGAATGAGTGAATCGTCAGTATTTGTTCCTCTTTATGACTTTCCCCCCTTCTTCTCTAATGTTATTTTGCAGATCTGAACTGTGTGAAACAGTCAGTCAGATGCAAGCATGTGGAGTAAGCGCTACCCTATCTGATGCAGCAGGACTCCTGGCTGAAGCATTTTCAGTAAAATACAGAGTTGGTGGAGCATGAAAGGTCTGGGGTGAAATATGAAATATTAAAAGTCGGAATGTTTTACTAATCGTACGGTTGCATGGATCTCGTTGGCCCCGCAGCCCCAGAATGTTAAAACTGAGCAGCTTATTCCAAGTTGAACTGCTGACTGGATGTTGGCCACTCACCATAATGTTGTGTAAAACAGAAAAGTCCTCTGATTGACCAGTTTTCCTTCAGTGTTATGTTGGCAGGCATTATACTACTACATAAAATTATAGAAGTACATCAGTTACAACCATTGTTGCCATTCACTGTGCTGCTAAGCGATTCCTGTGAGTGCTTCTCCTTTAATTATATTTGCGTAGCAGCTTATAGCTTCTCAGTAAGTCTTACGGGCATAATGCATACGACCGTGGCCAGTTTATTGAATCAAATCCAAAATAACCGATCTGAGTGTAGCTGTTGGAAGCTGTCAGAAAAAAATATCTTTTTAAACCTGCCACTGGCACAGACTCATCGTTTGGTCACATAGGCTGCTTGATGTAATTAATCATCGCCAATCGGCCATTCCACAAAATGTTGCACAATTACTCATGACTAGAGCTAGGTATTGTACATCCGTCCTTTTTTTTTTTTTTTAAACGACTAAATTGCGTCTGTAAAGTATCACAAAGTACCTAGTTTCGCACTGCCAGACCTTCCTCCACAGCGCTGCGGAGGAAGGTCTGGCTAGTCCACACAATATTCCTGGATAGGAGAAAAAAAGTGATCTGGTTTATTGGCATTTCTTTAAACCAATCACAGTAGTCTTAGGCGGCGCTAAGCCCCAGACGCAGCAACGGTGCCTCTGCAAAATTGCCTCTGGAAGGAACTTGTTTTGGTGGAACACGTGTAACGTTCAAGGATTGTTTTAGTCGTGCAACAGAAAACTCAGATTGGACAGATAGTCTAGCTAGCTGTCTGGATTTACCCTGCAGAGATCTGAGGAGCAGTTAACCATAGTCCTCAGAAATCCACCAGAGTTTAAAATGGCAACTCAAAGAAAGCGGAAGGTAACGGACATCCGGCTGAAAATGAGGGATATCCAGCAGAACTTCCCGCGGCACCGGAACTATCCCGTAAATGAAATGTCTTCCACATAGACTACACAGTACCAAACTGAATTATTGAATAGGTGATTCTAGATTGATTCTTGATTCTTTGTTGATGCATAGATGTTTGATTAAATTTTAATAAAAAGTTAAATGTTTGTCCTGTAATTGGTGGATATCATTTGCCCACGTATTGTTTGATTAAGTAGTAGCCTATATACAGTAAAAGCAAAAGTTAGTTGTTTTTTGCTGGATTTTGCTAGCAAGAGATAAGTAATTTAAAAAAAAATAATCAAAAAAATCAAAAGAATAGTTGTGTAAAGCGGAATAACGACAGATGTTATGCCAATTGTATTGCAAGTAAAGATCTGAGTTCACACAAAGTGTTATAAAACAGGTAATTATCAGAGTAAGCTGTGAGGAAACTGTCTCTTTCTGAATTCTTCTCCAGCTCAAAACTAAGCATGCAGCAGTCTGACTTGACTGCAGGCTATTTGTCTTACTATCAGCTGCTGTGATGTACTTTACAACTCATGCTGAAGATGTCTGGCGGGTTTAGACATTTACATACATTAATTTCAAGGTTTCTCCTTTGTGGCATTTGCAGGAAACTGCTAATTCAGCTCTGACAGACATCATCAATCCATTTAAGGATTGTTTTATGCACACTCTGCTTAAGAATAGGTCTTCAGTCTAACTCAAAAAACACTTAGCCTACATTATTATACAGTCAAAGGGGTCAAAGCACAGTATGAAGCATTTGCAGAGTTCTCTGTGTTCTCAGGACACCGTCTGAAGGATTGACTCTTTCGTTTTCCAGTCATGGGATTACCCTTCAGGCCAGCAGGTCCACCAAGAATCAAGTTAATTAAAGCCATTTAAATCCATCCAGGTTAAACTAGTCCGCCACCCTCGAGCGCCCAGCTTTCACCCCTGGCACTGCTGCAGTACTCTTCAGGGATAAACCACAGATGAGTGAAAAGCAGAGGCATCTCACTCTGCCTCTTGCTCCTTAGAACATCTTAACACTGTCATAAAGTGTGGTGGTAAAAGGATATCGAGGAGACCACAGTGTGCCGGCGAGGACAGGAGATAACGCAGCATGGTTTACAGTTCCAGATAACAGCTGAGGCAGATGTGGGTCAAATTCTCCACAAGCCAAAAGCGTTAAGATGAATCGTTTTAGAGAAAATAATGAAAGTTGTAAATGGCCTGATGAGCAGAACATTAATTAATTTTAGGTCTATATTGGGCATGTTGCTACGGAAACCGACCTTGCAAGGACCAGTGCTTTGCAGGGGTTTACTACAGCTTTTACTATTTGATTCTGTCAAATTATTGCCACTTTTAAATGTAGCCACACAGAGAAAGAAACGAGGTGTGAACTTAATCTACTTCAGCTTGAGCTCAAAGTAACATCAGCTCAGCAAGTCAGCAGTTATATAGTGTGACAAAGTTAAGTAGCTTCAGCGTGTGCCAGCTAGTCAGAGCTCTGCACAGCAGTACATGTGCTGAGCCTATGGCTGTAATATAAAGAGAGAATATCATCACCCAGTGCCTTCTAGCTGAATTTTCTTCAATCCGGCTCTACTAAGTCCATAACTTGAGTTATGGACTTGTCAACAGTTCATTTAGTAATATAGTGGCTATAAGAAAATTAATTTCTAGAGAGGCAAATTGTGGGTCTATGAGAAAATCTGGAGGCCATTTGACCGGTTTGTAAAAGAAGACATAGGGGAGCTGCTACTGTGAGACTGTCATATAATTAGCTTTTTGTTTTTTGATTGTTGTAGTACGGCAGAGGTTGAGAGAGAAATTGAGAGACCCAGGTTGAGTTAATGTCCTGATTCTCCCGACAGACTCTTGGAAATGCTGCCAAGGAGATGATAAATTGTTCTGAAATGGGTCATGCGGGAAACACAGATTTCATATAAATCTGTGTCATACTCACAATCATTTTCATATAATTACTAACTATCTTTTGGCTCTTGAAGCTATCATGCTATTCCTGCAAAAATCCTTACATGTAAGAGTAGAGCTGCAGCGATTAGTCAATTAATCGATTAGACGATCGATAGAAAAATAATTGCCAACTATTTTGATAATCGATAAGGCTAATCCTTAAAGTAATGTTTCATGCAAAAAAAAGCTGTTTTCAGCCTCTCAAATATGGAATTTCCTGTTTTTTTTCTGTTTTTATATTATGTAAAACTGAATATCTTTGTGTTTTCGACAAAATACTTTTTAAAACATCATTTAGGACTTTGAGAAACTGGGATGGACATTTTTCAGCATTTTCTGACATTTTATAGACCATTGATTAATCGAGAAAATAATCGTCAGATTAGTCGATAACGAAAATAAACGTTAGTTGCAGTGCAGCCCTATTTAATTGTACTCGCATCTTACCCTGCTACCCAGAAGCTTGGATACATTTCATTTGGTCTTAGGTAAAGTAACTGGACCTGGGTGACAGCCCCCTCCCTCTGGAACTCCTAGAGTTTCTAAGCAGAATTAAGATTTTAGCAAATCTTACTGAAATGTCTGTTTAGCTGCTCATTTTGTTAGTCGTGTGTGTTTTCTTGCATTTGTAATGAGAGTGTTGGGAGTCCTCTTGACAACCTTTCCTCTTGTGGAGCTTGAATCTCCTTGTGCTTTCACCAGCAACACACTTTGATGTTTTGTGCCTGCTACTTACCTAAGGCGACACAAACACTGTAAAAACGAGCGAATTATTTACTGTAGCATAATTAACATGACAAGAAAGGCATTGACTTGCAAACAGCTGGCAACTGTTTGACAAACCCCACTGCGAGCCTTCTCCTCTGTGCGGCCTTTACACGCCAGCGCAGTGAATCAAATTAATATTACTTAGTGGATTTTACAGCATGAGGATACATTCATCTCTGCCAGGTTGTCTTGAGTTGTTTTATATTTCCTTCTTACAAGTCATTTCCATATAAATGGCCAAAAATGTTTTTTCTGTTCCTAAATAATTAATCTTTTCAATTATTTGTTGATTTTTTTTTTTTGTACTTTGTACTGTCCTAATATCATTTTATAATTTAAAATATTCCTCTGATAGGTAGCCCTGTGCGAAGTGTTAACCTAATACCCAGCTTTACTCACCAGTGTACAGTAGCACTGCTGTCTCAAATCCTGAAATATTGACTGAGACAGAAATAGCACTCAAGTCTTGATTGGCTATATTGATGGTAGCACATTCAGTAGGACATGTACGGTATCTGAGTAACCATCCTTTTTTTTTTTTTTTTTTTTTTTAAGTCGACAGTCTTTTTTCCTTCCTGATGTTATTAGTCGTGAATCCAGTCTTGTGGGTTTCCATCTAAAAACATAGTCTGCGGTCTCTAGAGATAATGGCCAATTATTGTGTGTGTGTGTGTGTGTGTGTGTGTGTGTGTCTCTATCTTTGTGGTGGTCTAAAATCTTTAAATAATTAAAGGGAAAGTATTAAAAATACCAAGTGTACCTCGGTGTCCGAGATGTGCTTCAAATATGTATGTCATATCCACATGTTCTGTGTGCACAATATCATGGCATTTGCAATATTGTAGCATTTATGTGGAGGTAGGAAAAGTGCCAAGCCCCCATTGCTACTGGCATCTACCTTGCTGAAGTGTCACCATAACGAGTGATGTTGAATCATTGCCAGCTGCAGTAGCACTGTAGTGTGTGACTGACCCTGCACTCTCTGATCTCCCTGTAGAAGGAGGGAGAGAGGTTTCCTTTTGGGCATCAGTGAAATACCGCATAATAATAAGCTGTATGCTATTTGGTGACCATCTTCAATGCGGCCATAATGGTGTAGCTGTTTAAGTTTAGAGCTGTAAAGATGTGTTAAACAGTTTTGTGAAAGGTGTTCGTAAAAGTGTCTTTCCTTTATGAGATTGCTGTTGTTTCTATGTTTTCCTTGAGTAGCATTTAAACGTTAAAGCCAGATCATTCTACATTCTCTTTCATAGTTAAAGGGGTGCAAAGTGACCATGGAAGACATTAGCTTTGGTGAGAGACACTTTGTAAAACCAGATTTATGCTTTTCTGTCAAGGTGTTTTGGCTGTCTCACCCTAGAAGCCTCTGGCACTGGAATTGATTCATTACTCAGAATTTCACCCGCCGATTGTGACATTACCGCTGCCTCACTAGCTGGATGTGTCAGGTTGTGTCACACATTCACTATACCCAATGTTATTCTGTTTCTCTATAATTAGCTCAGTGATATGGCCTGATGACAGACATTTGTCTCTGGAAATAGTTTTGCCTGCTAGCCAATGTGTCTATAGCTACTACAATGGAGACTGTTGCCATGCAGTCATTATATAGCCAAAGTAATTCTGTTTCTTCACTTCACACACTTTGTAGTAGTGACACTGGTGGTGTCGAGACTTTCCACTAGAATTGGCTTTGCAAGATCACAAAATACTCATTTGTGTAGCGCCACTGAAGTAACAATTACTGAGCCTTTTTTCAAGTTGCTTTATGTTGTCTGCACTGTCCTACCAATAACTTTTTTTCCTTCTGGTGGCACCTATTGAGCCGGTTCTTGTAGCCACCGAAACACCCTGATGCAGAAGGCGCTTAGAAAACACTACTGTGTTGAAAGAACACAAAGTGCTGCGTTCATGGGAGCTATTGTTTTAGGTACTGGTTAATCAATGCATTCCAGAAAGGCCGGTTTGAATAGAGCCAATAGTTTTAAGGCCTTTTAGATACCAAAGCAATGCAGTTTATGCAAAGGTTTATAATACTAAAAGAATGGATTAACAACTCTACAAATATGTTAAAGTGACCAGTTTTTCCATTATACATTGTCACTACAGTCCGAGGTAAACAGTAGAAATATTCAAATGACAAACGCAACACTTTTCTGGATGATGCTGCATTGTGTCGTAAGCTAGGTTAAGCCTTTTTTTCTTGAACAACCCTTTTTTTCTTGTTTTTGCCAGAGCACCCAATATCGAGTCATAATGGAAATGAATGAGGGGACTTTTTACACAGTTCTGTTTTCTGTCTGGATCTGGCCTTAGGGGGTGTAATAAGCCTGTGTTAAACAAGTCTGTGTTAAAAAGGAGCTGCATTGTTGGGGTGTATTGTTTCAGGTACCAGTGAATACAATCCAGGAAGCTCAGTTTGAGTAATAATCAATGAATTTAAAGACGTGTCATCAGTTTTTAATATACAGTACACTGTTTATGTTACAAAGTAATCTACCAGGAATGTGAGCTTTCACACCGTTAGAGCGCAGGGCCTCGGTCGATGGAGTTGGTTACATTGCGTTCAGGCAAAAGTTGGACCACGTTAAACGGTTTTGCAGGCCGACACTGCGTTTTTTCCCTTGAAGCCATCTGTTTTAAGACCCTTGCATTTGAACGCAGCCTTCAGGTTTGACTTTCAGTCTAGGCAAACCAAATTTTGACCTGAAGGTTTTGAGATTTGTTAGTGTGCACATTGGTCTGAGAAGTCAGCAGTTAGGGACTTCTTAATATATTAATGCATTTTTTTTTTTTTTTTTTTTACACTTTTACCCATAAAGCTCCTCCACAGATTATGTTACTATACGGTTATGAGGTTGAGATTTGTTGTAAAGTTTTAGCGAAATCATAGTCTGGCTTACTGGCTGTACAGTGTGGTCCCCTTCTGCTATCTTTGTCATTTATCTTGTAAGGGCATCGAAGCTGCATCCGGGGCTTAGCGCCGCCCAAGACGATTGTGATTGGTTTAAAGAAATCCAAACAACCCAGAGCGGTTTTTTTTTTGTTTTGTTTTTCCCTGTACCAGAATGTTGTGTCGTGCAGCCATACCTGACAGAGCACTGAGGATAAGCATGGCAGTGCAAGACCAGCAGAATTATGAATGGAATTAAATGGTGTGTCTATAAGGAAGGAAACACCAGGCTAATTTTAGTTAGCTGTTTGACAGATGTATGAGATCATCAATAGAGTTCTCTTAGGGAGAGAGAAACAAATCTGAAAACAACTTTCAGCAGGTGTCCTGTCTCCACTCAGCCAATCAAATATGCCGTCACAGCCGTGCTTATGACCCACACCAGTTGCTATAGCAACGCCGGCCTGCCTCCCAGAGAACATGACATGCATGTTAAGTGGCTTTCAGATGCTCGCTTGTTGTCTCTCTGTCTTGCTCCCTTTTAAGTAGACACACACACACACACACACACACACACACACACACACACACGCACATACACACACACAGAGGATAAAGTGACTCGGCAGACCAGAGATAGTTACCATAAGTGTTTGCATAACCCCTCGGTGTGTCTGTTTAAGCACGAGTGGCTACAGTTGCATGCTGAATCACTAAATTAATTTCCTACAACTTTAAACAAATTGCTACACAAAGGTTTTGTGTATAAAATACAACTCAACTGCTTGACATGCCGTATGTGTACATAGTGCAGCATTTTAGCAGACAAAGATGATCATTTCCTCACAACGATATAAACATTTTAGTGTTCTTTAACATCAGAGCAAAGTCAACTGCCTTTTCCTCTGTTTTGGGCCACATTTTTTAGGGATTTTAAGATGCTTCCCACCACTTTTGTCAAAGCATATCAACCTGCACACCACACTATTTGCTCCAGACAGAGAAGTCTTTATTACAGTTTATATGGTTATTGGCTCCTTATGTTCCCCATAAATGCTCTCTCTGTTTAAAGTGGCTACATGATGTTTTATGACTGTAACTGCACTGTAGTTTATTTTATTTATTTAGGGATTATTAGGTTCAGCCCCGGTGAATTTTCTGAACATTTTTAGTAGAGCTCAAACTCCCCTGATCATTTTTTACACTCTTTAGAGGTCTTTTACACCTACTGGAATGTCATGGCAAATGTTTTGAAATAGAGAAGCTGCCCACCAACCAGCCGTGCATTGCGTGCAACTGTCCGCACTCCTATTGCCACAACTCCCCTGCTGGCAGGGTGTGTATTTGTGATCTAGGTGCAAATTAATTAGTGAGAACATTTCTTTCAGTACAAGACAACATATTGGCCATTAGTCTGATACTATTTAATATAAATATTGAACTTTTCTAACTTTACTTCAGTCTTTTATGCTGTATTTCAAGGCATTTGGGATATCCCTACTGTGCTTTTTTTGCATTGAGCGACTGTGTCACTGGTCAGAGCCCACGATGCAGGTGCTGCACGAGTGGTTTCAATATGACAGCATGCATTGCATTGGTAAGATCTGTGGCCTTTCTAATGGCATTTAAGATTGCTTTGCTAGCTCACACAAACTGCAACACACGCGGGAGCCGCCCACTTTGCGCTCCATTTGGGCTCTTCAGAAACTACCACGTCTGTATTTTATACAGCAGTGTTTTTCGCAATACACATATAGCGCTGCTAAATTATTACCGCCGCGGCTTCAGAATTTTATGAAATGTCATGAA
>CM042333.1:25100705-25125705 GCA_023566125.1 Zingel zingel
AAACAAGCCCCGGTACGATTCTGTGTCAGTGGAGTGCGTGTTAAGAAAAAGGAAATGAGTGAGAGAAGCCTGGTTAACAATCAGACTTTATATGTGTTGTGTTTGTAATTGTACGAGTGAGTGCATGCAGTGTATGTATGTATGTATGTATGTCTGTGTTTGTGCATGTTTGTTTCTGGTGTGAATATGTTTGGGTGTTCTTTTTTTTCCTCCCTGTGTTATTGACATCTCTGTCCCCTACAGACGACCAATAAAAAGCCTCGGAAGACACCAGCGGAAAAAGCTGTGGGCGTTGCAAGAGGGCGCGGGAAAGCCAACGGCGTGGCTCAACATAATGGAGACGGCGGAGACCCCGTCACTCTGTTTGAAGTGGTCAAACTCGGCAAGAGTGCCATGCAGGTGAGTGAATCAAGTTGTGTTTTTCATTTTTAGAAGTATCCATACTCAACATGTAAGCTTGTGAAATACATGCATTATTCAATCAAATATATTCAGTTGTTTCTGCTTGTATCTCACAAAATGTTTCTTTTTAAAAACGTGTTGCACTCAGGTTTCTCATGGGAGCTCATGTCAGTCCCCTGTATTATGGTTGTTAATGCTGTGTGTGTGTGTGTGTGTGTGTGTGTGTGTGTGTGTGTGTGTGTGTGTGTGTGTGTGTGTGTGTGTGTGTGTGTGTGTAGTCTGTGGTGGATGAGTGGATTGAGTCGTATAAACAGGACAGAGACTTGGCGCTGCTGGACCTCATCAATTTTTTCATCCAGTGCTCAGGGTGCAAAGGTAAGACTAGTGAAACCACTGCAACGTAGTTCAACCACAACAGTCATTTCCCTGATATCCGTCGTTTTGCGTACACGTGTCAAACAACTGGAATAACAACAATAACAAAGGTGAATTTGATTTAAATCCTGTCGTCATTGTTCTGTAACCAGGCACTGTGAGGATTGAGATGTTCAGGAACATGCAGAACGCAGAGATCATCCGCAAGATGACCGAAGAGTTTGATGAGGTAACTGTCTGCTACAGTCAGAGTAATTCATGTTCAAATGAAATTGTTGTCTTGTAGTTGGCTGCGAGGATGTATTGCTGTATTTATCAGCAAGGGAAATATGTTGCCTGTCTATTAGGGCTGCTTGATCGACAATTATTTTGATCAGTATTGAAATCACGATTATTTAACACGATTACTCATTGACTTTTGGAAAGATGTTGCATTCATTGAACTTAAAAAAATGTGAAAACGAGAAAAACACGTTGAACAGTGAAATTTCCCTTAATACTTTTCCCATTGAACTTTTTGAATTCCCCTTCAAAACACAAGACAAAATAAGAGTTTACTTGCAAAATGTAATGTGAAAAATAGTTGTTTTTCTCGATTACATTGTTTTTGTGGTCGTTAGGAGCCGAAATCGCGATCAAAATTTGATTCATTGCACAGCTCTACTGTTTATAGAAGCTGTGTGTACAGTGTCTGCTCTTCTCAGGTTGTTATTGACAACCAAAACAGTTTCTTTTTATATTCAATGTAAAGCTGTGTTCAGATAGGGAAACAGAGATCTGGCAATTTGCTGCAGGGTAGTCCGGCGGTGCGGGAGTGTCACAAATGGCCCATTTGCCTGTTGTCCTGTTGTGTGTTCTTTAACCCCCCAACGTAGCACAAGTAGACTTTACTTTTCACAATTACTGTCTTCCGTCGCATCGTTTTATAGATCTCAACGTTTCCGACTGCACTTGAAGGCAGCGTCATTTCACAGGACAGAGAGAGAGAAAGAAAAGAGACGAGCGAGTGCTTTAATGTTGCAGAAAACATTCAGCTATTACACAAACTCCCGGGCAGTTCAGTGCTTGTTTCGTTTTTTCCCCCCTCATAGTGTTTTAAAACTTTCTTGTGGCAACGATAAAGGCAGTGATGTTTCCTGTTTACTGTACGGGACTCTCACACCACCTCAGACCATAGCTCAAAAGACACCGACAAGTCTGATCGCTGGTTACTTGATTGGCCACCACAGCGTGACGTGGGGTTGCGTTTCTAAGTTGAGTCAGTCTCAATTTTTTGTCGCAGGCCCGCTGCGTTTTTTTTTGGGTGTCTCACAGCCCCCCCCACCAAAAAAAAAAAAACAAATATAAAAATCACTCTGACCTCTCACATCAGTTTTTACTTTATTCCTTTACCAGATTCCCACCACCTGACACATTTTTTGACAGAATCAAGAATAACAAACAAATGGCAGTGGTTAAACAGATAAAAGGGGGTTGGGTCTCCTTCATTGGTAACAAATGTGTTCTTAAGCTCACCTAGAAAATCATAGCAAGCAGCCAGAATAAAAACAAAACAAAACGAGAGTCCATGTCACTGAAAACATGTCCCTCAGCATACACTCATCTGTGTCACGGCTGTGACAACCATTGGTTTAATCGCAGCAAAAAAATCCAACTGTTTCAAGACATAAATCTGATGTGGGCACTTGTAAATTATAAACCTGTTATCTGAGCTTCAGTAACAGTGTAGGTCAGGGGTCCACAGAATAAGTGTTACAATAAAACTAAATGTTTTAAATATATAATGTGATATTTGTAGGCCCAAGTGTGGTGATGATTACAAGTGAACTGACCCTGCCGAACAACCCTAGTTAAGTTTCTGGTTGACGGACAAACTGTATGCTGCCTGATGTCAACGCTCACTGTTGGTTTAAACGCAGCAAATAATCCAACTGTTTTGAAGAGACAAATCTGATATGGGCACTAGTAAATTATAAATATTAGTTAAACAGTCTAGATCAGAGGGTCTTTGATGTTTTTTTTAAGCCAAGGACACCTTAAGTGAAAGAGAGATGGATCAGGGACCCCCTGCTACATGTATAAAATGACGTTGCATATTAAACTGGGCCTACAGTAACTTGTGCCAGTGTGCCTATCATCAATGTTGTTGTTTTTTTCACAAATAGGCTGATTGATATTTGCTAATAATATGTTGGATTCATGTTAAGACATTTTAATTTTTGAATAAACTTTCAACAAATAACAGTAACTCTGAGGAACCCCTAGGGGTCCCGGACCCCCTGTTGAAGATCTCTGGTCTAGATAACTAAATTCTGAGCAGAAGAGGGCCAATATCTCTTTAAAGCCATTTAGGCACCGAAGTGAATGATTCGATAGTCTTTTGCAATACATTGCCTTGAACCAGATCATCCTGATAAACGATAATGAAGTCTCTTTGATCACTATGTTTCTGTCAACAGGACAGCGGGGATTATCCTCTCACCATGCCAGGGCCCTTGTGGAAGAAGTTCCGCTACAACTTCTGCGAGTTTATCAGCGTTTTGATCCGCCAATGTCAGTACAGCATCATCTACGACGAGTACATGATGGACACAGTGATCTCCCTCCTCACCGGGCTCTCGGATTCTCAAGTGCGAGCCTTCAGACACACCTCCACATTAGCAGGTAATGACACCAACTTTCTTAAGGACAGTTCTTATCATAACAATAAGCACAGCACGTTGCTAAACAGTATTTAAGTGAATTACAGACACCTCCCCATGGTTCCGGCAGTAAATGATAACGCCACTAATGTTTTTTTTTTGGTAGCATCTTACAAGTGGCAGGTAATGATAATAAATGAAGGTCCCAAGTGTAAAGAGGATAAAGCAGTAACGAAACAAGATTAACCACCCGTAGAAATGCCACCTGTCAATTATAAAGTTGTTTGATTTGAGGAACCATACAGTATATTGTCACGTATGTGTGACAACAGCGTTCCCTGTTACATCTTCATGCTTTTGATATACCATATTTGCATACTATTTTTTACTATTTTCATACTATTTTATTTGACGCAATAAAAATTCAAAAAAAGATTCGCCGTGATTCCTGCATTGTAAACTTGATATTGTACAATTGAATCTACACTTGTGTGCAGGTAAGACAGACAATGACACATAAAAAATGTATTTCTCAATATGTATGTGGTTTACAGTTGTATTAAATATTATGGTTATTATTTCATCTTCATTTTTGTCAGAGTAAGTGGTGATGACGAGTATTGGGGTTAAGGGGGGAGGGGATGTGTTCATGCTGTGAGCTGTATGTTTTGGGGTTTTTGTTATAAATCAAACTAAAAACTGTTAACCTTAAAAAAAATGTATTCGCCGCTTGGAAAACGTATAGCTGAGCCTAATACGTGCTTTTTTGTCTCTGTGTAGCTATGAAGCTGATGACCGCGCTGGTGAACGTGGCGCTGAACCTGAGCATTCACCAGGACAACACCCAGAGACAGTACGAGGCCGAGAGGAACAAGATAGCCGGCAAACGAGCCAATGAGAAGCTGGAGCTGCTGCTGCAGAAGAGGAAGGAGGTTGGCTGCTGTTTGATGTGACTTTTTGGATTTGATAGATATCAGAATATCAGAAAGCTTTTTATGCAGAATTTTCATGCATAGAGCTGGGATTTCGCTCAACTCAGTGTATTGTGATGTGCTCTATTAGTTAGGAATAACGGCTGTTATCACTGTTCAGCTTGTTGGGATATTCCGCTGTATATCTAAATGTTTGTAAAAATGACCTGTCCCCAGACTGTCTTGCCTAAAACGTTTTCTCTTTGCAGCTTCAGGAAAACCAAGATGAAATAGAGAATATGATGAACTCCATTTTCAAGGGAATCTTTGTGCATCGCTACAGGTACACTTTGTGCATGTTGATGGTGATTTAATTATTGCTATTTGTAATTTTGTAGAAGGCAGTGTTACTTCAGTTGATTGTAGTGATGCTTACCAGCCACCCACTGCCAGTCCTAATGACCACAAACATTGATAATGTTGATAATTAACAATCAGACAGCAGCGGGCTGATTTTAATTAAATGTTGTCTGTCCGAGCAGTTCAGAGCCTTGTTTGTCACAATACTAATAATGATGATGGTGATTGTACTCTTTATTTTCTAGGGATGCAATTGCTGAAATCCGAGCCATCTGTATCGAGGAGATAGGAGTGTGGATGAAGATGTACAGCGATGCTTTTCTTAATGATAGTTACCTGAAATATGTTGGTTGGACACTACACGATAGGGTGAGCACACAGTTATACCACCTCCTGACTGTTTTGTTGTTGTCTCACATTTCTTCAAGACTTGAATATGTTTTTAAAATTGATTTCAATGGGTCTGATGATGTTTACACAAAGACAGAATGGTAAACCTTTAGCCCACCAGAATCTGATTTTAACTGTCTCCCTCTTTTTCAGCAAGGAGAGGTGCGTCTGAAGTGCCTGAAGGCTCTGCAGAACCTGTACACAAACAGAGAACTGTTCCCCAAGTTAGAGCTGTTCACTAACCGCTTCAAGGTAAAACCCGCAAGAATGAATCCTGACTGGTTTGAAGATATTCAACAGTATGACTAAGTAATGCTTAGATTTTATATCTGTCGCCTTTCTGATTATTTACTCCAGTTCTTTCCCCGTTCAAATATGTGTGTTTTTACAGGACCGTATCGTATCGATGACGCTGGATAAGGAGTATGATGTGGCTGTGGAGGCCATCCGACTGGTCACACTCATCCTGCAGTAAGTAACTTCAATGCTTATTCATGCCTACACTTCATTCATAATGGGTCTTAATCACATAACTGTCAAGTCATTAAAAGTGCACATGTTCAGGGTCACGGAGTCAATATTGTAGACATGATGCTTCAGAGCGGGATGGGGACGGACAGAGCACTGAGCTTTGACATCCAGAAACTTAACTAGGGTTGTTCTGCAGGGTCATCATCACACTTGGGCCCACAAATATCACGCCATATATTTAATACATACTTAGTTTTATTGTAACTCTTGTTGTGGATTTCTTTTTTCAACTGAACGAAGCAGTGTTTCCTCTATGTTGATTTTGTTGTGGCGGCCCACCATGGTAAAATTTCTGCCACCACGGTATCAGAAATAGGGCCAGACAAAGAAATTTAGTCGCGGTTGCCTTTTAAATGATCCTGCCGACCATAATGCACCCCCCGTTGGCTGCTGCTTGCATTGCAATTTAACAACAAGTAGAACTATTGAGAGGTTGTTGGGCCCGTCCAGTTGAACTCCACATACTATTATGTTGATGTAGTTTATTGTCAAAACGTTCGCTTTCTTCCGAGTCGACTATTAAACGAACAGCTCCACCAAAACGTCACCGCGGTGGGTCCGTTCTAAGTGTAGACCTGTTGTAGATGTTAAGTGCCCTATAGTTTCAAGGGGGGAGGGGGGGTTGTTGTTCGGACAGACCTGCCCCCACTGCTAAAAAAATTCCTAAAGGAAACACTGCGAAGCTTAAAGTTCTACATAATTATTTTTGGATTCTTAAACTCCCTCCTTTTTGCTGAGGAGACACTCCATTTTTGAATGTTTGAATATTTTGTGTTAAGTGTAACTCATTGTGATTATCTGTTGCAGGGGCAGTGAAGACGCCTTGTCCAATGAGGACTGTGAGAATGTGTACCACCTGGTTTACTCTGCCCACCGACCGGTGGCAGTTGCTGCTGGAGAGTTCCTGCACAGGAAGTTAGTCCGTCCTGATGTCAAGATCCTAATTTACCCTAAAATAATTCTGATTTGAAATGATGTTGAGCTTTACTTTTAGTTGGATCTTGGTTGGGGGGGGGGGGGGGGGTGGACATATTGACACATATTTTGTTAAAGGCAAAATATGTGTCAAACCATTCTGAATGAAGTATTGTGGTGCTGCAGAGGCGTCCCGGCCTACAAATCCTATCCTACAGACTAAAGAAAACGTCTTTGTTTGGATCCTCGCAAAAATCACGCATTTATTATTTTTCAATGAAAATGAGAACAATGGTACAAAAATGATCATTCCCTCCAATGTCGTCAATCATATCGCAATATCAGTCAAAATAATCCAATTAGATGTAGATAATCGCAATTAGATGTACTCATATGGTGCAACCCTAGTTTTGAATGTCTTATCTTATTTGCCTCTATTACTGTTGTTCCTCTTTTTCAATTTCTGCTTCTGTCTATTCACCTTTTCTTCATTTCTCTATCTCAATCACGCGTTGTCTCTCCCTGTGTGTCAGATTGTTCAGTCGTCATGACCCACAGGCAGAGGAAGCGCTGGCTAAGCGCCGAGGGAGGAGCAGTCCCAACGGGAATCTCATCCGCATGCTGGTGCTCTTCTTCCTGGAGAGTGAGGTAACACATGATTCACGCTTACTGAGTACAAAAGGTACTTTATTTTTATGATAAAAAGCTTTGCCGTTTTTATATAACATATTGATATTATATCCTTTTGATGTGGTGGAGTATGGTAAAAACCCTGAAACTGTCAGATTTGCATCATTGGAGACTCTAATAATGAGGAAAGGAATTATCCTCAGGTCCTGTCCTGCTTCACAGTGACAATAAAATAAATAATATTACACATTTGAGTTACTCGATTGCTTGATGACATTTCACTCTGCTAATATGAAATGTCGCCATCTTTGTAGTTGATAAAGTTGTGGATTTCAGCGGTAAGATTTGACACAATGCCTGCAAAACCTGATCGTGTGTGTGTGTGTGTGTGTGTGTGTGTGTGTGTGTGTGTGTGTGTGTGTGTGTGTGTGTGTGTGTGTGTGTGTGTGTGTGTGTGTGTGTGTGTGTAGCTCCACGAGCATGCAGCCTACCTGGTGGACTCATTGTGGGAAAGCTCTCAGGAGCTGCTGAAAGACTGGGAGTGTATGACTGAACTTCTGCTGGAGGAGGCCGTGCAGGGAGAGGAGGGTAAGACACACACTGTTACTGTTCTCTCTTTAAGCCTATGAAATAGTTTTAGGTCACTTGTCAAGGACAACATCGCAGCAAAAAAAAAAAAAAAAATCTTCAGAATACTTTATTGATCCCTCAGGGAAGCTGCTCAGTTGCAGTAGCTCACACTCAAATTCAAGCTAAAAATAAGAGTAAGAAAAGAGCGAGTCAATAATTGTATAAAGTAACGTAAAGTAACATAGCTATAGTGCAAAAACATAAAAACGTTAAGTAAAAGTAAAGTGAGGTTAGGTTAAAAAGATTATGTTGCTTGTAGTGCAGTGAAACTCATTGAAACGCTCTCTCTTTTGAATCCCTCTCTCTGTTTCTGACCTTTGCTGACAATCTGACGCTCTCTTTTGTTTCTCTCTCTCTCTCTCTCTCTCTCTCAGTTTTGTCAGACAGACAGGAGAGCGCTCTGATCGAGCTGATGGTGTGCACCATCCGACAGGCAGCAGAGGCGCACCCACCTGTTGGCAGAGGCACCGGCAAACGGGTACACTATATTTTGAGCATTCGTTGTACACGAGTTGAGTAGAAGTGAGACTGATGTGATGAGAGAGCAGGCAGATGCTATTAGATACCGTGTAGAAACTCATTTGTCTGAATTTAGATGTGGCAGTCGTAATCTGCCAATTTTCAAAGATAAAAGAAGATAAGATAACACTTTATTGTCTGTAGGCAATAAAGAGATATTTCTATGACTGTTACAAGACCATGCCCACCGTTTGACAGGGGATCAAGTTGACGAGTATCTGTTTGTCGCGGGTTTGACGATGAGAGAAACAATCCAAAGCGTTGTTAAATCAAAAAATGTGTCACTAAAAATATCAAAGGGTTAACCAATCTTGCTAAGTTTGTCAAAACAACAACTGAACAGAGTGTGCTTGTTTGCTCATTTGTTTATTTATGGATTGTCAGCAAGGAACTGTGTCCTTGGCAGATTTATGGGTTGCGGACAGCGGTAGCAAAAGCAGATTTTTTTTTTCTACACATGAATAACTCTCCCGGTCATAATCTAAGGACATGATATTACCTCTGAACACAAAATCACTGTTTTATTGCCCTTTTTTCTACCTAGTGCTACATTTGACCTTACATGTTGTGTCTGCTTGTCCAGGTGCTGACAGCAAAGGAGAGGAAGACCCAGATAGACGATAAGAACAAACTGACAGAGCACTTCATCATGGCTCTGCCCATGCTTCTGTCCAAGGTAAGAGCTTCCTGAAGTCCAGCCTGCAGTCTGCTCAGGGCCAGCAACGGAGAGGCCAGTGACACTGATTAATGAGTGGGCTGAGTGACTGATCTGTTTGTCAAATTAATTATTCAGGGTGTTATATAGTCAGGAGAAGTCTTATTGAATGTATGCCACTCTGGACAAGTGTGCTGGCCAAATACTTAAAATGTAATCGACCATTTTACTAACTGGGAATCTGTCTTTCTCTTTCCTGCCTCTGTATATCTGCTTGTGACTTTTGTTTCTGTATGCTAGAAGTCTGCTTGTATCTAATTCCCACCTCCCCATCTCCTTCTCCACAGTACCAGGCCGACTCGGAGAAGGTAGCCAACCTGCTGCAGATCCCTCAGTTCTTTGACCTGGACGTGTACAGCGCGGGGCGCATGGAGAAGCACCTGGACGCCTTGCTGAAGCAGATCCGGCTGGTGGTGGATAAGCACATTGAGATGGATGTCCTTGAGGCCTGCAGTAAGACCTACAGCATCCTGTGCTCCGAGGAGTACACCATCATGAACCGCGTGGACATCGCCCGCTCCCAGCTCATCGACGAAATGACGGATCGCTTCGCTCACTCCGTGGAGGAGCTGCTGCAGGAGGTACGACGGGACGCATAGCCGGTGTTGGCCATGGAGCATGTGTTTTGAAATTCAGTCTCAAGCTGCACAGGAAGTGTGGATGATTAGAAATACACAGTTTTAAGGTGCACTGGTGGATAAGACGCATACATATAACATCAGCATAGTCGTGTACAAACAGGTGTTTGTTCATCTGCAGGCTGAGGAGGCCGATGACGACGATATCTACAATGTTTTATCCATGCTCAAGAGACTCACGGCCTTCCACAAGTAAGACTCTCTCTTATCTATCTATCTATCTATCTATCTATCTATCTATCTATCTAACTATCCATCCATTAGGGGTGTAGAAATGAATCATTGCATCTATGCATCGCGATGCGGACGTGGATGATTCTGCATCAATGCAGTGACAGACCATAATTGTTTATTGATGTTGTTGATTTTCTGGTCGCTACATTCAGGAAGTGTCTTTTTTTAAGAGCAGATACAATAAAAATCATGTAAATTATATCTGACTGCTTGAATTTGTTGATGAAAACCATGCGTAGCAATAAATAATATTGAGGAGGTGACGCTTCGTGATGCATCGGGCTATCAAATCGTTGACAGGCTAATCGTAATCGAATTGTGAGACCAGTGAAACCTCACACCCCTACCATCATCCATCATCCATCCATCCATCATCCATCCATCCATCCATCCATTAATCCATCCATCCATCCATCCATCCATCCTAAGTGAACATATATAAGCATTTGTGTAGTACTAGTTGAGTTTTGACACCATATCAAAACATACTCTTTTAAGTTCTGTAAAACGGACTGAAAGCACTGGATACTAACTTCTACCAAATGAGCTTGATGACTGAACGTACTCTATGAAACCTAGTGTGTTTTCCTCTTGTTTCCTGACTCAGTGCGCACGACCTGACACGGTGGGATTTATTTGGGAGCTGCTACCGGCTGCTTAAGGCGGGCATCGAGCAGGGCTCCATGCCGGAGCAGATAGCCGTCCAGGCCCTGCAGTGCTCCCACTACTCCGTCCTCTGGCAGCTGGTCAAGATCACAGAGGGGGCTCCCAGCAAGGTGCTGGACTCACATCACTGACAGAGCTTTGACACCGCACACTCAGATCCCAGCTTTATCCTCAGAGTTGAGGCTGCTGTGTCAGAGCATCAGTGGCCCAGAGGGACAGGAGCTTATCTGTATTTCTGCAGAGAGGGGCAGCTTAGATGTGAAAGATCATCACATTATCAGACAGGATGCTTACCCCCCCAATTCAGGGGCTTACCCCCAATCTATCTCATATAACACTTACACACCGCACAGAGGCATCAGATCCCGTGGCTGCTGTTTTGTAGTGGACCAAAGCCCACACCTCTAAAATAGTGTAACCCCGAATCCACTGCTGGGGAACATTTACCTCGTTCCTGCAGTGCAGTATTTTAAGTTGAAAAGGGGTTAATTTTAGCTTAAGTTCTGCACTCTGACCTACAGCAGCTTAAATATTCCCCATTAAATGCCACTTAATTCTTCACCATTAACTAGAGCTACTACTAAAGATCATTTTCTCTTGATCATTTGAAGTATACAGAATACAGATGTAATATGGCCTGGGCTGACAGTGTGCCAAAAAAAAAAAAACGGAAACAAAAACTGATCATCAGTCCTTCTTTATTAGTGCTCTCTGAGCCCTTTGACAGACTTGACCAGTATCAACACAAAGTGTATTGATTCTTCAGCCTCAATGAATATAATTGATGATTAAATGAAATCATTAAAGTTGGATTACTTCACTGCAGACATTTAGCCCGACTGAAACTGCTGTTTAATATCGATTTCCATTGAAGTCATTATTTGTGACACTAATGGGGTGTGTGTGTGTGTGTGTGTGTGTGTGTGTGTGTGTGTGTGTGTGTGTGTGTGTGTGTGTGTGTGTGTGTGTGTGTGTGTGTGTGTGTGTGTGTGTGTGTGTGTGTGTGTGTGTGTAGGATGACCTGGTGGCTCTCAGGAGAGTGGTAAAGTCCTTCCTGGCCGTGTGCCAGCAGTGCCTGTCCAATGTCAACACACCAGTCAAAGAACAGGTAACGTCACACACCTGGTATGAACTGCTCACACTTTCACATCCACTTAAGAATTAGACGTAATAAAAACGTGTGCGTTATTGTCAGAAAGGTTTTTGGATTGTAGCGAACAGAACCAGTTTGAAAACTAGAAACGGTCTTCAGTACAGATAAAACCCGACCGTCACAGTGTGTGATATGTTATGACAGCTTGAATGATGAAACCATTTCAAGGTTTACTATGCAGGGATCTTTCTAGATACATAGATGCATAAATACATAGAGGTGTGACGAGATCTCGCCGAGGTTAAAGTTCTCTCACGATTTTGGTTTCAATGTCTGTACAAGTGAAATACATTTGTTGTTATTACAGAGGGAAAGTACCTAACGCTACCTGCCACTTTTAGAGTTTTTTTTTGTGGCAGCATTTTGGATTCCTGGTGGAAACCCCGCAGTTATTAGGTCTCAAGAAGTTAGTTATACAGGAGCGAAGCTATTTTGAGTTTGTGGCAGAATGTTTCACACTGCTTGCGTTTCATTTGTGACTTTCAATTGACTAGCAGACAATTTCTCCAGCCATATATCGTCACTGAAGTTTTCTTTAAAATAATGTTAAAATCTTGTGTCTCGTCACACCCCTAATAGATGAATGAAATAGTTTTTCTTTTTCCATAAAACATACAGATCTATTTATTTTGATGTTCTAATAGACTAAAGAGGGCAATAGGCAGAAATGTTTTTGTTGACCCATTAAAAAAAAAAATTATATATTTATTTCGACAAAACTAAGCATGTTTTCTGTTATCACAAGAAATTGGTCTTACGTTTTTGTTGTAGCACAAATTGGGAATTTTTTTTTTCATCCAGTCATAACTCCTGGTGTGTGCCTCTTGTGCAGGCGTTCATGCTTCTCTGCGACCTGCTGATGATCTTCAGTCACCAGCTGGTCTCCGGCGGCAGGGAGGGCCTCCAGCCGCTAGTCTTCAACCCAGACAGCACTCTGCAGAACGAGCTGCTCAACTTCGTCCTGGACCACGTCTTCATCGACCAGGATGATGAGAGTCAGAGCATGGGTGAGAGCTTCTTACCAGGCACTTTGAAGTTTAGTTTTTTAGTTGAGTTTTTTTAGTTTATTTAGCTCACATAGATACACAACATCACATACATAACATGAATTGTAAAAAAGCTAAAGAAGGTGTTGCCTTAATTCAGCTTAACCCGATTATATTCAATACTGACTGAAAAAGGTGTAGGTTGTAGCATTTGCTTATTACTCTTTTTTACATTATATTTTATTAATATTTGTTCTCAGGTCCCTCAGCATCTTATCAATCATATTATATGTATTATTGATTTCTGTATGTTATATGCATATTGCATATTAACACACAAGATACGAAACAAAATATATTCCCATTCATATGCACATTGCCATACATGCCTCACTTTTATATTTGTTTAGCATCTTCTTTTTTAGTATTTTTTTTTTTTTTTTTAAATCTTTGTAGCATGTTACACATTTTCTTTTCCTCATCTAAAAGATTCCACGTTTACTCCTTTTGCCGAGATACATCTTTGTTTTACATTTGTTCCAATCTTTATCTTTGTGAACATGCACATTCCCCTTAGTTCATACTTGCTCTCCCTAATCCGAAACAGCTTCTGGATACAGTCTGGAACCATTCTTCTTTTGACTTTATACATCATTTGCATCGTTTTGGGCTCCACCAAGACTCTAAATTTAAGTGTGTATGAGTTTTGGGTCCAGGCACATTGTTTTCAGGAATTGAGTTAAGCTTGAAGATAGTGTGAAGAATCAACAAAATGCCCCTATTCATATATTTTCCTTTTCTCCTCCTTCTCACTGTGTTCCTTCTGTCTACCTCTAGAGGGAGACGAGGAAGACGAGGCCAACAAGATCGAGGCTCTCCACAAAAGGAGAAATCTACTCGCGGCTTTCTGCAAACTCATCATCTATGACATCGTAGACATGCCCGCTGCTGCCGACATCTTCAAACACTACATGAAGGTGACTGTTCATCTGTACTTGATATGTATATGGACATGATCGACATAAAATAAAGAGGCAGCATGAAACTGATACAAATTGGAAGTCGGCAGGTAATGTGGTTAAAATAAGATGATGAGAAAACGTAAAAAACATTCCGCAGGAGTTTCCCTTAGCAATATCTTTGATTCCCTGTTGTTATAATTTAATGATACAGCATTGTAAGGTGTGTGGTTGTTAAATGTGAAAATGAGACTGCGCTAAGATACTGTATAGCAGTTTTTTCTTGGTAAACATTTTTCATTTGCAGCGAGATAAAGCACAGAAGTTCAATGCAATGATTACAAAATAGAGGAGGAAAACGATCTAAAGGCCTTTTTACAGTCGCGGTTCCCGACCTGTCACGCGACAGTGTGATGTCAAAATGACGTAGATCTTGCTGGCGCGCCAGGATTTAAAGTGCCAGAGGTCGCGCACCACTCTATTTTTTTCAGCGGTGCACGACAAAGTGGAAACAGGAAGCATGGACGAGTTTGAGGGAAAGCTTTCCGAGCTAGTGCGCCAATAGCAACTGCATTCTGACTGGTACCGGATGCCAGGACTCTCAGAGTGACTGCAAGTCTCTCTTGTAAACTTGCTGGGTTAAGATGAGTTCTTTTATGGTGAATGAAAGGCTTGATCCGACGAAGTAGGTCATTGAATCGTTGTGCAGACATTCTGAAGTATTCAGAGTGCTTCTCTTCGTCTATCGTCCTCATTTGTTTCACGAGGATATTGAACTCACCATATTTATGTCTGGCGTTCTTCAAAGTAGGAACATTCCACCTTCTTTTTCTTCGTTTCTTTGCAAGCAGGCTCAAAAGCACCTGTTCTTCCTCATCCATTGACTCCAATATCATCTTAGCCACTGTTGACATTGACGTCAATGCTGCTGCCAGTTCTGCCATTGTTTACCTTTTTCTATTTCTTCTAGTCCGTAGAAATAGCAAAGTCGGTAGCCTTTCCTCAGTTGCGACACCTCTGTTCAGGAGAAGACTGTAGCTGGTGTCGCGTCCACCACGCGCGAGTATAAATAGTTACGGTGCTCCCATGACGTCACACTGTCGCACGGCAGGTCGGGAAAGGCGAGTATACTGCACGTTTAATGCAGGTGAAATACATTATCTTTTCTTTTTTTAAAACAAAAAGTAACCTAAGTTGGGAAGTCAAATGTTCTTAACATAAATTCTGGTTTTGGTTGCACATTTCGGAGAAAATCTGTAGATATCAGAAGAAATGCACTAAACTGTCATATTTCATGGGTTTAACTGTTTGGTTTCTCTGCCTCAGTATTATAATGATTATGGCGACATCATCAAGGAGACCCTGAGTAAAACCAGACAGACGGACAAGATTCTCTGTGCCAAGACGCTCATCCTCAGCCTGCAGCAGGTGAGGCATTGGTGAAGACAGTATTACAGGCCACATGCACAGCTCCGTGGCTTGAGATAGTGCATTCTTTAAGTTACGAGCGCTCTAGTGTGCACACCCACAAACAGTGTGTGTGTGTGTGTGTGTGTGTGTGTGTGTGTGTGTGTGTGTGTGTGTGTGTGTGTGTGTGTGTGTTTTGCAGCTGTTCAACGAGCTGCTGCAGGACCAGGGGCCCAACTTGGACCGAACGTCGTCTCACGTCAGCGGCATCAAGGAGCTGGCCCGCCGCTTCGCCCTCACCTTCGGCCTGGATCAGATCAAGACCAGGGAGGCTGTCGCCACGCTGCACAAGTAAGACCTTTGATGCCAATATTTACTTGACTATGGGGCAAAAGAATCGGTCCTAATCTGTGTTCACGTTCACTTCTCCCGTTGGAATCAATATACACACACCTATACACCTTCCTATATACCACCTGTCTCCTAAAGAAGCGCGGCCCACGTGACAGATACAGGAAGCTACTCTGAGTTGGGGCGTCTCGCGGTTCTAAACCGTCTCTGGTTTAATCTACGAGGGGATCAGACGGTCTGCAGATGACTGTGCTGCATTTTAGTGATGCTGATTTCAATCCGTAAATAAAAATGTGAAAATGAGGTGTGCATTTTGATTCAGTCATGTTTTTATAAACACCTCAGTAATAACACTTTTTGAAGTTATCTAGCCAACATATGTATTCTGAAATGCTCGGGTCCTTAAATGGTTGGAGGAAGTCAGGACTAAGTCTGACTGGGAAAAGGCAAACTGATGTTTATTCAAATCAAGAGTGAGGACAAAACCTTTTAGAGGTCTCTGTTTTAAAATGAAAGAGTTCATTAAGCATGAGAGATTTATATCTGCTCAGTCGGTACTACAGCCCCCACTCATCAGTGCAAACTTTGGCTACCATTACAAAAACAGGATGCTGTAGGTGAAATTGCCGAAGTTGCTAAAACACTGGTAAGAGTGGACATTTTTATTTTACTCGTCAAGAGTTTGTCTTTAATGTATGCAAATATTTTCTGCTAGCGAGTCGAAAGAGTGACCAGTTTTTCCATTAATGCCATTTTTGGTGTCTGTCAATCACTTTGTGTTCTCCATTTCTTTTTTTACTATGTTCTTGTTTTTCTCACTCTTACTGTCTCTCTTTGTCTACTTTTTACCTCTCTCTCTCTCTCTCTCTCTCTCTCTCTCTCTCTCTCTTTCTCTCTCGTATCAGGGATGGCATAGAGTTTGCATTTAAATACCAGAATCCTCGAGGACCAGAGTTTCCTCCTATCAACCTGGCCTTCCTGGAGGTTCTAAGTGAATTTTCTTCCAAGCTAATTCGCCAAGACAAAAAGACAGTGTAAGTACTCCCTTCCATCTTTTTTTCTTTCTTTTCCTACTGTCACTTAAAACATTTATAACTCAATTTCAAAATAAATGAATTATGCAAAAAAAAAAAAAAATGCTGCATGTCTCCTCAGCCACTCGTACCTGGAGAAGTTCATGTCCGAGTCGATGTCAGAGCGTCGGGAGGACGTGTGGCTGCCGCTGATCTCTTACAGGAACAGCCTGCTGACGGGTGGAGACGAGGACCACATGTCTGTCACGTCGGGCTCCAGCAGCAAGGCCGGCTCCGTCCGCAGCAAGAAGGGACGGCCGCCGCTACACAAGAAACGCATCGAGGGTGAGGACGGAGACGAAGGCACAGACACAGATTAGGGTTACTCGGTTTATTTGGGTTGGCTGTGCTGCACTGAATCTGTGTGTTCATGATTATCTGCTGTTGTGTTATGGACACTGTGAACTCTCTCTGACAGACAGACAGATTACTGTGCAACAGCAGCAAGTTACATACAGAAAATACAAGAAATATACTAGAAATGATAAATAATAATAAAATACCAGAACACCTACACAAAAATATACTTAGAGGAATGAAAAGAATGGACATATATATACACAAGTGTAGAATACAAATATACAACCTACGGACATAGTATATATAACAAAATAAAATATGTATACTATTGTGTATTTTATAATACTGTGTGTTCATTTTTCAGAAGAGAGTAGTGTCGAGGGCTTGTGGATGTTGCGTAATGACACTCTTCAAACACCGGGAGCGCTGCAGACTCCTCAGCTCACGTCAACAGTCCTCCGAGAGAACAGACCAGCAGAACACATGCCCGACCCAGACTCGGAACCCGGATCAGAGAACGACTTCGTACACAAGTGAGTGTGTATACACACACGCGCACACACACATTAACACAAAATGGTTTGCGAATTACCTTTTACTCTGTAGTTCATCTGTCACAGCTGATTTTTTTCCATCATTTAAAGACGGATGAGATTATTATCAGTTAGCATTTTCTGTCCACTTAACAAATACATATTTACCTGTTCTTAAGGCACTGACACACCAACCCGATTATCGTCCGTCGGACAGTCTGGCGAGGTCGGTGACTCAAGTCTGTTTGGTGTGTTCCATACCGTCAAAAGTCGGAGGAGCCGTCGGCCTTCATTTGGGCCGATTTGACTTGTTAAATCAGCCAGTGGGCAGTCTGACTCAATGACCAATTACTGGAAATGATGAGCGTAACGCCTCTCAAAATCTGACGAAAATCTTTTAAACTGACCTTCGTCGATCTGAAATGAAGACAGATTCAGCAACTGCATGGCCTATTTCTCGCTTAAAATGTTTTCAGAAACACGTTTCGGTGAACTATCTTCGTAAAATATGAGATGGTATTCCGAACGAGCCACCATTATGGTCGGTTTTGAAATTCGGGAGAAGCCAGACCCACGTGACACGTTTGTCCAATCAGCTTTTCCGGTTTTAATTTTTTGGGCGACAATACAGATTAGTGCCGCCTGCTGTTATAGAGACGTATTACATCTTGTGCACGCGCAGAACGTACGCTCAAGTCGGCGTCGCTTCGGTGTGTTTCGAGGCACTTTTTTGACCAACTCGGGGAGGCGGTCAGTCCAACTGCCTTTTCTGCCGACGGTCGGTCGTCGGGTTGGTGTGTCAGAGCCTGTATGTAAACCTGTGCATTACTGAAGTAGTCTCGCATTGTCAGACCTTCCTCCACAGCGCTGTGGAGGAGGGTCTGGCTAGTCCACACAGTATAGGAGAAAAACGTGCTCTGGTTTATTGGCATTTCTTTAAACCAATAACAATAGTCTTGGGCGTCGCTAAGTGCCGGACAGAGCCGTGGTGCCGCTGCAAAATAGCCCCGAGAAGGAACTTGTTTTGGTGGAACGTGTACTTTCTAAGGTTGTTTCAGTCGTGCGAGAGGAAACTCAGATTGGACAGATAGTCTAGCTAGCTGTCTGGATATACCCTGCAGAGATCTGAGAAAAGGTTAACCATAGTCCTCATAAATCCACGGATTCTGGCCGAAAAGAAGGACATCCGGCGGAATCTCCGGCGGCACCGGAGCAATCCTGGAAGTGGAACGTCGTGGATATACTGTAGACTATTACTGAAGTAACTCAGCCTCTTTTGTAATAGCATAGCAGTCATATCAAAGAGTATGTTGATGGTGTGTTTGTCTCCAGTCCTCAGATGCAGATGTCGTGGCTCGGCCAGCAGAAGATAGAGGAGGTGAACAGGAAGGACCGGACGGGCATGAACTACATCAAGGCACGCAGCAATCAGGGTGTCCGGCAGACTGTGTAAGTGCCATCCCGGCTTCATACCTCCACCATGTTTCCTGTCAGTCCTCTGTTAAATAAGAGAGCCACCACCAATAATAAAAAAAGAGGATAAATGGATAGATATGTTGCTTCTTTTCCACTGTCATACTTTGAATGACCTTTCCCATCAGACGCGGGTTGATGGAGGATGACGCTGAGCCCATCTTCGAGGACGTGATGATGTCATCGCGGGGCCAGCTGGAAGACATGAACGAGGAGTTTGAAGACACTATGGTGATCGACCTGGTCAGTAACGTAACTTTCTCTCACCGCAATTGTGAAATGCAATAGAATATAATATAAATAATAAAGATCCTCGTCTTAATTCACTATTTTTCTTATTATAATATATATATTATTATTATTAATTAATTAATTGTCTTAATTTTTGTCCTTCCCAGCCGCCATCGAGGAACAGACGTGAAAGAGCAGAATTAAGACCAGACTTCTTTGACTCTGCAGCAATGATTGAGGACGAGTCGGTAAGTAAAACTTTGCATTTCTACAATTTGAGTCGAGAAAGTAAGTAGAGCTGAAACGATTAGCCAATTCACACAAAATCAATCAACGTCTGTCTTTATGATTATTTGTCTTTTTTTTTTTTTTACAAATTCCTGGCTTCCAGCCTCTAAAATGGGAGCATTTGCTGTTTTTTATTTTACTGCCTATGATGGTAAACTGAAGATCTTTAAACAAAACCAAACATTTTAATTTTTTAATGAAAATAATCGTTAGTTGCAGCCCTATGTGTAAATCAGTAATGTCAAATTACACACAGTATGTCACTCATAATGAAACTAGACCTTTTTTTCCCATCAGCCACTGTGTGTAGAATGTGAACTTTTCAACACTGGCGCCCCCTAGTGGTAATAAAAAAAGACACTGTGGCATAGAGCCATGATACTGCTTACTGCAGGGTTGCAGCTGAGATGTTTTCTGTTTTGGATTGTCTGACAGTCGCTCTCCTCTCCATTCTTCCAGGGTTTCAGCATGCCCATGTTCTAATCTGGGAAGAGGCAAAGATCCCGATCAGGTCAGATCAGGATCCACATTAGGAGTAAACAGAAGGGGAGGTGGGGGGTGTGGGGGCGGGGTGGGATTTGGGACGTCTAACCCAGATAACCTGCCAATCAAACTCTTAAGAAGAAGAAGAAAAAAAACATTGTCGAGGTACTTTTCTCTCTCTATAAGACATGATGGAAGGATGTGTGTCAAGTGGGTCTACTGATGGATCCCTCATTGGCTGGATCTCACCTAGAAGTGTGGAACGGGGACCGGCTCTGTTCTTTCAGGCGGGCCGCAGGGTCCAGAATATTCTGCAAAGTCTAGTCCGGATTATTCAAGAGCTTCGTCTTGCTCCAAATCTTCCTCCTCCCCCTCATTTCCAGCCTGTCGGTTTAGCTCTTGTTGTTAGCGGTAGCTCGGATGGCGGTCCGGTTGAGTAATCCTACTGCCGGGCCGACGACGTCTCACAGTTTTTACGGTTCCCTGTTACACAGATGTACAGTTGTTTGGTTCCGCTCCCGTTTTAGCAGCACAGAGCAGCGTAACACTCTGTACAGCCCCCCCCTTTTGGTGTCGCACTTTGATCCGTCTGGTTAAATCCAACATAGAGAGGATCTCAATACTAAGTGTATCTATATATTTGCTCTTATAAGCACCCACCAACGCCTCTCCCCTCTCTCTCTGTTCACCATCTGAGTCCGTGCTGGTGCTGGTGTGTGATGTGCGTGCGTGTAAAGTTGTGGTGATGATGGTTGAGTAGTCGCACATGCACACTGAGGTCAACAGCTGAAGACCTGGCGGAAGTGGTGTAACTGTCTTGTGTGTGATGTCAAAGCAAAAGCAAACCCCCCCCCCAAACCGATCTCTACGACAGAAGCCTCCCCCCTCTCAGATCTCAGAAACATTCTGCATACACACACACACCCCCACCCTTGAATTACGGCTTTTTGAAGTTAAAAGGTTTTTAAAAAAAGACAAACATATTTTGAATTCTGTAGCTTTAGTACTAAAGTTTTAAATCAAGTGTGTTTTTGTTTTTGTCTGTTTGTACAGCTTTTTCTTGAATATGTATCTTGTTTGTTGCCAAATTGTGGCCTACATACTTACAGTATATTCCAGCCCCTTCCCCTGTAACTCATATCGGACGGTTACCAAGCTCAGATTGTTGCTGTGGGATACCAGTTTTTAAGCGCTGTATGGTCTGATTGTAATCGTTTCACAGTTTAGTATTACAGCAGATTATCTGTTAGGTTTGTTCATTTTACAGTTCAAATCAAGTAACGTTTTTACACCCGTCTTCAGTGTTTAACTGATCCAAGAAGTTTTAAGATTTGTTGTTATCATTGTTCAAATCCAGTGCAGTGATGGATTTCTATGTCTTAACAGATTTGTTTGAATGTGTTTTTGAATGTTTCCAGCCATATTGTTGTTCAACCACCGTCGGTTAATCAGTCATTTACCTTTTCCTTGGCTGGCTTGGCAGTCCTCCTGTAAATATCAGAGACAATTGGATCTTTTCTGCAGTGCAGTTGACATCAGTTGCCCTTAAATCCTCTAAAAGCCTGTTTTTTTTTTTTGTTTTTTTTTCTGTGAACCCAAATTCTTTTTAATAAAATAAAATCTGTAATCGATTTATGGACCAGTGTTTGTGTGTGCCTCTGTTTTACGTCAACAGTGTTCAAAACAACTGTAGTGGACTTTAACTGTAGCGATATCAAACAATTAAGTGTATTTCCCAAACTATTCTGAAATATATTTTTGTATTTATTTTAATGTTTGAACATTTCACCACCAAATGTTGGTATACCTTTGGTTTTGCTTTTATCCTTAAAACAAATACAGTGGGAAATACATCATACATATAAAAAAAACACTGCAACTTGACTACAGAAACTATTGCATTGGTAAAAGTAAAGAAAACGCATGATATTGAGTCCATTTATTTTACAAATGGCAGAGCCTGCCAGAGAGGAAAGGCACAGTACCAGGTTGTAAGGATGACTTTTCTTTACCTTAACGTAGGACACCAAACACAGGGAGTGTGCCTGAAAGAGCAAACTACTGTACACACAGCAGAAACCTCAACATCTCAATACAGTACGTTCACAACGTTGGAAACGCTGTACATGGCAACATACTACAGCATGTTTGCACTAAGACTATCATCTTAGTTGCCTGTGTTTCCTCAGTCAAATGTTATCAGTTTTATCAGTGACGTGTAATCTGCCCTTTCAGATACAATTCAGTTCTCAAAATGTCAAATCCAACCCAAAAAGTGACCAATATGGCCACTACTGACATGACCTTCAGCGTGTGTGACCACTATTATTACGTTCAGGTACTGTAAAATGTGTTAGGATTTTCCCATTAACGTCTTGCACATCCCTGCTACAGTTGTAAAGATACACATGCTGATTTTGTTAACTGAGCAGTAATATTTCCCCCAAAATCCCCCCCAAAGCCTAAGGTTAATATTTTAACAGTTTATATTTCAAAACATAATCTGTGAGCTGGAAGGGGGACTTTGGGGCTGCTATTAAGCACTTACAAAATCAGGGAGTGTATCTTTATGTGCTGCTTTCAGTGGAGTGGTAAATGACAAAAAAACAAACAAACATGTGCTTGGCAGTACCCAAGTTGTCATCACAGGATACCACTGCAGGTAATTTTGGATGTAAAGTCAATATGAGGAAAATCCCTCCGCCAGTGCCATTAGATAGTGTTAATGTGGAAACAGTTTGTGTGTGTTTCACAGAGGAATGTTGGCGTGTTTCTTCCAGGGGTTTATCTGCTTCTTGCTGGCCAGCACCTCCAGATCTCTGCAGATCTTCTTGCGAGTGGTCGATGGCTCAATTATGTCATCCACAAAACCTAAAGCAAACATTTGTCCGGTCAGAAACAAGTGCACAATGCATTATACATCGGCGTATGGAGTTTAAGCACACACGAGAATGTAGATTTTTGAGAGAGCTATAATAAAGAAGCGAGAAAGTTTACCTCGGACAGCAGCTGGGAAGGGGTTGGCGAACTTCTCCACGTATTCAGCCTCTGCCTCTGCCTGGTTCTCCTTACCTCTGAAAATAATCTGAACAGCACCCTGAGAAAGAAGGAAACGGACCACGCACACTGTCAAATCAAAACGACAAAAAGAGAGACAAACGGAAGGAATTAGTGTGTTTGTACCTTGGCACCCATGACGGCAACCTCAGCTGTGGGCCAGGCGTAGTTCACATCTCCTCTCAAGTGTTTGGAGCTCATCACGTCATAGGCTCCTCCGTAAGCCTGGGATACACAAACATGAAATCAAATGGCTTAAATCAAAAAAACACAGTGCCCCACAGTGTTTATTCTGACTTTCCTCCCCCATTTGTGTTTTGGCAAACTTTTAACGTTGACTTCCAGCACTTCCACATCTACTGTATCTCTTCTCATTTTGTTCACACACACCTTTCTGGTGATGATGGTTATTTTCGGGACGGTGGCCTCTGCAAAGGCATACAGCAGTTTGGCTCCGTGTCTGATGATGCCTCCATACTCCTGAGCGGTACCTGTTGACCACCGTTGAAATGAGTGCGAGTGCATGGTCAGATGTGACTAGCATCTATGCGACAGGAAATTTCTGCTTACATATAAAGTAAGCTAGTTTTCAGTTTGTGTGTATAGTACATAATATAGCCAAATCAGCCAATATTTATGAAATAGATACCTGGCTTTCTACCATAGCGAAACTTGTTACTGTGGTGTGTGTTTACTATTACTGTATCTATGAGCTTCTTATGTCTTTTCCCTGAGCTGGCAGCTACATCCTTTCCTGCTTTTGTGCAGGCAGATTGTGAACAAGATTGTATTTTTCATGGCAGCAGAGAGACTCCGAAGAGAATGGTCAGTAATTATCCTAACCTTTTTAAGATGTAAACTAGAGTATGGCCAATAGATGGATTACTCCGTGCATGTAGATACAGCCAGTGTTGATGCACTGAGATTTTCAAAGAATACCTGGCAGGAAGCCCGGCACATCCACAAAGGTGATAATGGGAATATTGAAGGCGTCACAGAAGCGTACAAAGCGGGCTCCTTTCACTGAGGAGTTGATGTCCAAACAACCTGATAAACAAGACAGAAATTAGATTAGATTATTAATCAATGAGTAGATCTTTGTTCCTGTGCCATGTTCTTTTTGGGACTTGGTTAGTTTGTGTATATAATTCAAAAAAAAGAGAAAATACGCAATGCAAACGACCTTATTCACATAACACTGATAATGTATACCTTCTGATTGACCCTCTTACATTTGGCCCTTCAATTATTTCACTTACCAGAAGCCACTTTGGGCTGGTTACCCACAATGCCTACAGTGCGTCCGTTCATGCGGGCAAATCCCACCACGATGTTTTTGGCGTAGCTGGGCATGATCTCAAAGAAGTCGCTCTCATCCACTATCTGAACAGATGCATGTAGAAAGGAAACTTTTACTTCTTTCAGGAATGAAATGAGACATGGTTGCACATATTAAGAGTGTGTGCACACATACTGTTTGAATGATGTCCAACATGTCATAGGCTTTAGTAGTCTCAAACGGGACGATGGTGTCCAAGGAGTGTACCAGACGATCGCTGGAAAAAAGGGACCAGGTATCAGACAGCAGTTGGAATAGAAACAGATATACTCCCATTATTATTTGCTGATTGGTTAGTCTGTAAAGTGGAGGTCAAGGTGATTGGTTACCTGCAGTCGTGGCACTCCCTCATGGGGGCGGGATCCTGATTGCTTAGCGGCAGGAAGTTGAAAAACTCTCGCATGTTGAGCAAGGCTTCAACGTCATTCTCAAAGGCATGGTGAGCCACTCCTGAGCACAAGACATGGGGCATCTTTTAGACCCCCGAAAGACAATATTTCAACTTGGAGAATCAATCGCAGATGAGTGACTGCACAGTTTGTATGTTGGTGTGACGAGTAATTCTGGATCAGCTTTAATACACTCAAAAGGTTTTAGAAATATGGTCACTGGGATTTAACTGTGAAAGGGCCGAAGGCAAGATACTGGTAAAGAAAGCCAGTGGCTATGACAACAGAACTCTCAACTCCTCCACAAAGAAAAACAGGAAGAAAAAAAAAAATTATAAAAGCTTTTACACGCAAACTAACCAGACACGGTGGTGTGCGTTTTGGCTCCCCCGAGCTCCTCTTGAGTCACGTCTTCGTTGG